>PVKB01001013.1:418843-515901 GCA_004027205.1 Ctenodactylus gundi | reverse complement strand
TATAAAACCTAATACAATATAAATGCTATGCAAACAGTTGTTATACTGTATGGCTTAGGAAATGCAAAGAAAAATGCCTATGTATGTGCAGTACAAATATATTTCCCCCACGAATATACTGAACCTGCAGCTGACTGACTGACACAGAGAACTGACTATAATTTGCCAGGAGTGCAGCTCCCAGATGCCACCGAGCACTTAAACTTTCTCTTGGAATTAAAAGGAATCTCACAATAACATGACTTTCTGTGCGGGAACCCAGCTGTCAACACCTGGACTAAGCAACCAAGCAGATAGTCGGGCACAAAAGGAGAGCCAGGTGGCCTGCATCTCTGCCTCCTGTTAATGATTCTGGCCAAGCATAGGTAATGGGGCACAAGGAGAGCCTTTAGGCCTGTGTTTCAGTTTATAGGAATATGAAGCACAGAAACAGAGAGAGGCCAAAGAAATATAAGCAGGTGACGCCAGTAGGCAGGGCATGCAAGTCTACAGAAGAACTGGGCTGGGGTGTGAAATGAGCCCATGTGAAATGAGCCAATGGAAAATTAAAGATTAATAAAGAGGAATTTAAGGAAATTTAATTATTAAATTTAATTATTTAAATTTAAGGAAAAAAACAACAGAGTGCAAAATCTGGTCCCTGACAGAGTTCTCGTCAAAAAGAACAGATGATGAAGGTCTGGATTTGAGATTTTACTAGCTATTAATTTTGTTTGGTGTGACAAATGCTACTGTGAATGTAGGAACATTAACTTATTTTCCAAAGATGCTTGCTGATGAATTTCAGAGTGAAATGGCCTGATGTCTGTAATTTAATCTAAAATGCTTCCAGAGGGCCAGAGGAACAGCACAGCAGTTAGGAGTACTTATCTAGCAAGATCAAGGCCCTGAGTTCAATTCCCTGGCACCATCTAAACTGAGTATGGGGATGCATGGCTGGAATCCCAGTACTCAGGAGGCTGAAGCAGGAGGACTGTTATGAGTTCTAGGCCAGTCTGGGCTACAACAGTGAGTTCAGGACCAGCCTTGACTACAGAATGAGTCCCTGTCTCAAAAAAAAAAAAAAAAAAAAACCACAATGGGTGAAGCTATGTTCCAAAAGAACTCTAGGACACCAAAATTTGAATCTCATGTAACTTTCATGTCTTATAAGATATTATCTTTAAAATTTTTTTAACAATTTATAAATGTAAAAAAAAAAGTCTGTCTTAAGATCACAAAAACAGGCCAGATGTGGCTCTAGAGCTATTAAATCTCAGCGGCAGGAATCCCTTCCAGATCAACTCAAGAAGCAGGGGCAGACGCTCCTATGGAGATAATGGTCTGCACTTTATGGCTGGTGCCAAAAAGAATGATTGCACTTCTAAAAAATTCCCAAGAAATCTAGCAAACCAAAAACCAAAAGTTGCAAAACAGGATGTGCAGTGTAATCCCATCCTTTGAATTTTCATGTACTCATTTCTCTGTGGGGCTGGAGATGCGAGGCACACATCTCACCGCTGAGCCACTGCCCTGGCCCTCTTCCTTTGACTTTTAAAAGAATCATTATCTGTGTACCTATTTATCCAATATCTGACATCCACCAACATCTTGATCAGACAGATCCGTGTTTGATCAAAGAAAACACCAGTCTGCAGAGGTCTTGTACCGGCTAACCTGGGGAGATGGACAGGGAAGAACAGCCAAGTGGACTCTCCTACTCTCGTTGCTGGCTGTAATTTTCCCAAAGGCGCTTTATTTGTAGAAATTTTTTTTTTTTTTTAAATAGGAGTGCAGGCATTGGCATGAGAAGGTGCCTACTTACTCAGTGTCAAGAGAAAGCAAGGAATTCAGGTAACACATGACGAATAATTCGCCTTTTGTAAGAAAGAGAAGAGAGGGGGCAGCCTGGGGATGTGTGTAGGTGTGTTCATACGTGTGCAAAAAGCAGAGAACTGACTATAATTTGCCAAGAGTGCAGCTTCCAGATGCCACCGAGCACTTAAACTTTCTCTTGGAATTAAAAGGAATCTCACAATAACATGACTTTCTGTGCGGGAACGATCATGTATATGTTACCTGCAGGAAGGAGATGTATTTTAAACTCCCACTTTCCCCAGTGGCTGACCTCCAGGCAAAACGGGTGGGTGACCAGCATTCCTGGGTACCCCGAGGTGACTTGAGGTGGAAGGAAATGGAAACTCACCGCCCCAGTGAGGAACTCCAGCCCGGTGAAGGGGAGGGTGTTCTGGGGGGCCACGGTGAGCTGGGGGATTATGATGAAGCCAAAGTTCAAGACGAACGAGAAAATGTTGAACTTCAAAAGCCACTTGAGGAAGTTGAAGTAGGAGAGGACACTGGTTCCGAACCTGCCTCCGATGACCTTGAGCGTCTTCTGCCACAGGCTGACAGAGCTGAGGAGCTCAGAAAGGCCGTTCTTGAATCTCCGGTAAGCCTGCAGTTAGGGTGCAAGGTTTGCTATTTATTCAATAAGCATCTCCAGGGCAGGCACCATGGTGGCCAAAGCCAACCTGTTTCCAGAGCCCTCGCCGTGCTCCAGGCTCCCTGTGCTCACAAGGCTTCCCTCATTGACTCTGCAAGCCACACTCCAGGGTTCCTCTGCTGTCATGGTGCCAGGTTTGCCCATGAACCCAATGTCCTCCTAACTATCCTCCATGGTCCCCCACCTACCTGGACCTATGGCTCTAGCAGGGAAGCAGCCCTGGATTTTGGGTTCCTTCCCAGCCTCACGCTTGCCACGCTCTGCTTTCACCCTCTTGCTATATAGGCTTTACTGCAGGAATGTAAACTATTACACCTATCGTGGAGTTTCCTCAAAGCAACAGAGGTCCAGCCACCCCACTCCTGAGTGTAAGTCCAAAAGAAGCAAAATCAGCATCCCACAGGAACACCTGCGGGCCCATGCTGACTGTAGCGCTATTTACAACAGCTAAGACATGGAATCAACCTAGAAGTCCATGAGTGGGTGAAAGGATAAGGAAAAGTTGATATATATACACATATATGTGCAAGGAAATATTATATGTGACCATAAAAAGGATAAAATCCTGCCATTTGCAGCAAAATAAATGGAACAAAGTGTTATCATGTTCAGTGAAATGAGCCTGGCACAGAGGGACCATGTGTTCTTTTTCATAAATGTAAGTGAAAAGAAGTCAACCTGAATGCAAAATTGGTTACTAGAGTTGGTAGGGATTGGATGAGGAGGTGGAAAGGGAGGCTGGGCTGGCAGGTAGGTAGGAGGGTAAGTTCAGGTGTTCTTCAGCACAGGTGGATGACAATCGTTCATAACAACCTACTATGTATTTTACAAAAATCTGGGAGAGAAGAGCCCAAAGGTGCCAGACATAAAGAACTAGGAACAAGAGGCCTGGGTTCCATCCCCAGCACAGAGAGAGAGAGAGAGAGAGAGAGAGAGAGAGAGAGAGAGAGAGAGAATAAGACACAAGAAGAGGGAAATACTAAATAACTCAATTTATCAATGCACCCTGTGTGCATGTGTCCAAACATCACACTCCACTCCATTATTATGTATAATTATTACCTGTTGATCACAAAATAAAACATAAATGAGCAAAGCCTGACATACCAACGAGAAGTAGCTGAGACACTGGGCGCAGCAGTTGAGTCTGAGGGGCCGACGGGACTGTTTACTCTTCTCTTTGTCGACTACACACCTGCGGGGAGCGGCAGGAGAAGGTGAGTCTGACGCTGTCCCTCCTGTACCTGACCTCGCAGTCTATGAGCCATGCACGGTCACAGGGAAGGAGGAAGAGACTCACATCCCTTGCTGGCAACATTCTAACTGAAAGACGACAAATTTTTACATACAATAAAAAAAAAATGAGTAAGCTATGTAATGTTAAATGAATTTTTTTCTCCAGAAAATAGAGTGGGGTACAGAGAGGGAGATGCTGGCACGGGACAGGATACAACTGGAAGTAGGTCGCATCTCAGCATCTCCCTACTAGAGAGTTTAAGTGCATGGGAGAGGGAATAACCATGCACAGGGAAAAGCCAGTGCAAAGCCTCAAGCAGGGAAGAACCGCAAGGAGCAGAGGGACAGGAGGAGGGCACAAATGAAGATGGAGTGGGGGTGTCCCTGCACATCAGGGACACCCATCCCAAGCTGGGGTGGTTTTAACCCATGGGAGACAAGTGGCAATGTTGGGATATTTTTTTCCATTGAGTGAGGGATTAAGAGTGGTGCCCCTGGCATCTACAGGGTACAGGTCAGGGATGTGCTAAACACATGCAACCCCCTGACAGAGTGGGGCAGCCCCATAATGCTACCAGTACTAAGGCCAAGCAGGCCATGCGGTTTTCCAGGCCCTTACTCTGTGGCAGAGAGAACACACAAAGTCCAAGAGACAGTCGTGGGCGGCCTTCCTACCCTTGCACACATGCGCACATCTATTTCTTCTGGCCCTCCCTGGCTCTCTTTCGTCTACCTCAGGTCCCTCCCTCACAGCACCCCCTTTCAAGCCTTCCTGTGTCCCCAGCAAACTGTCCCTGCTTCCTGATGCTTCTTCTTTGATTTGGTCTAATTTTTTTCAACCATTTAAACCATTTATAAGTTACCTGTTGACAAATTTATCTCCCCACCCACCTTTGAAGAGAGAGAGAGAGAGAGAGAGAGAGAGAGAGAGAGAGACTGGGAATCAAGCCCCATGCCTTCTTACTGAGCAACATCCTCTGAAAAAAATTTCGGTGAGTACCTGAGATTCCTTTTCTCTTCCATGGTCCTTGGCTGGTTCCTGATGGTTTTAATTCTGTCTCTAGATGCCATGGGTATCAGCGAGGCGATTAACTTTTGCCCTGTGAAAATGGAGTTTAGTTTCCTCTTTAACAGTATCATGATCTTTTTAAATATGATGCTGAAATCAGATCATGTTTTTATAAGCGTGCATCAAACAAGAGCACATGGACTCCGGGATTCCAAAGACCACAAGTAAAGGCAACAAGAAGACATTACTTGTACTAAAGTTCAAGGCCAAAGCAAACAATCATGTTTGCACTCCATTCCAATTCAGCATTTCTCTCTTCCTCATAACCAAAAAAAAAAAAAAACAAACCAAGCAACCGTCTAGCAACGCCAACCAGACTATCGCATACGGGTGCCGGGCCTACCCATCTCTCTAGCTTTGACTTCCTATGGGCTTCCTTTAGCCATTGAATTCTAGGCCGAATGACTCCTCACCCCTGACTTCTGGGATCTGCTCTTCCAAGTCCCCCTGCTAACTCACACTGTCACTCAGGCACGGGATGTGGCAGGCATGGGATGTCGGCACCAACCCCACTGTCATTCCTTCCTGGCTAACAGACTCATCCTGAGTGTGTTTGGGAATCTATTCTACCTTCCTCAAGCCTTCCTGGGGCAGGTCCATCCCCAGGCACAGGGACAGGGCCCAGGCAAGCTAAGAATCCCAGTGGTCAGATGTACAAGTGTGGGACATTTCGTTGGCCAGTGCTCCCAAGGGATGGTCTGTTGATATGTTTCTTAGAAGACAATTTCTTCTTTCTACTATGAAAATGGAAATAATTGGGCTGTGATATAACTCAAGGGTAGACGCCTGCCCAGCATGTGACAAGGTCCAGGTTTCAACATATGCGCACACATGCACACAGCAAAGAATTGGAGAAAGATCCTTCTTCTTTGGATAGGGTTGTGCCTACACATAACACCTGAGGCTGGTGACACCACCATGTACCGGGTAAGGAGGCCATGGGAGGGCCAGCCAGGGCAGTGAAATGCTTGAGGTGGCGGAAGGCCATGGAGTGGACTGGCTCCTCAGTCTCATCACTGAGCTCCTCATGAGGACACAGTGTATCCATCTGAATGATTCATTCAAGGTGGAGGAGGAATTCCCAAAACAAGGTCACCAAATCACTATTTCAAATGAAGTTTCCTTAGCTGAGCCCAGTGGTGCATACCTGTAATTGCATCACTCAGGGAGGCTGAAGCAGGAGGATCGCAAATTCAAGCCCAGCCCGGGCAATTTAGTGACTTAGTATAAGGAATATGGAGTGACTAAGGCCCTGGATTGTCCCTGAGTCTTCCCATGGTATAGCCTTGAGTCCGCTCACCCTGGCCTCGAGACTTTCCATGGTAAACAATGCTGTGACATCACCATATGTGCCTTAAGCCCTCCTGTTATATAACTGCCTGGCAGAACGCTGCTTTTACCTGTATCACTATATAACTCTAGGTTGACCTCTGATGAGGGGGTGGCTTATAGCCATGACCTCTGGGGTGACCTGCGAGGTGACTCGTACAGACGAACTGTGCCTGCTGTGTACTCTGCTGTGCCCAAATAAAGTACGACTGCAGTGCTTGCAGTGTCTTGCTTTTATTTTCTGGATTATCAGATATGAACTTAGACCCTTGAGCACTGAATTGTGGCCCTGACACTTAGCAAGATACTGTGTCAAAAAGAAAATTTAAAAGGGCTAGGTGAAGGCCTGGGATTCAATTCCTAGTTTCATTAAAAAAACAATAAGTAAGAATAAAAGTGTGTGTTTCCTGGGCAGGAAGAATAAATGAAAAAGGATTAAAGGAAACAATACAGCAACAGAGAAAGTGATGAGAGAGGGGAGGTGCTGGGGCAGCAGTGCCTTGATCGTTAGTAAGGGGCTAAGCTCTAGGATAATTTTTTCTTCTCCCAGAAGTCACTGGGAGCTTAGTAGACTCTATGCATGGAGTAGTATTCTATTATTATTAGTTGCTGCATGAAGCAGTATTGCTTGATATAGAGCAAGCATCTCTGTTGGCCTCAGGAGCAGAGAGAACCTGGTTCCTTATGAACCTGGCAACAAGAGGCACAGGCTCTATAGCTCCCCGTAGCCGCAGCGGGGACCAATCTGACCCATGGCCGCCTAAAGGTTCAGGGCATAGGGAATCAGTGGCTGACAGACAGACAGAAGGCGCACCAGGCCCGTGAGCTACAGCTGAGATGCTCTCCCACCAGCAGGAAGGTCTCAGCTACTCCCTTCTTGTCCCACACTATTGTCACCCGCCAAGACGTCAATATCATTTGATGTCTTAAAAGCAAAAAGCCCTGTAGACAAGCCTTTGGTGGTGTAGGCCCATGACCCTTCTCGGATGGTGAGGAAGTCCTCTTCAACGCTTCCCTACATCTCCCCCTGGCGTTTTATACCTTGAAGAGTCCCACAGGAAGTGTCTTTGCTCAGGAACTCTGGGCTCCGGGAAACGGACTCATGCAAAGGTGGTGAAAACAGTAGCGAGGGGTTGTGCCTCTTCTCATTGCCATGACTGACAATCAGGGAGCCAATCGCACCGACGTCAGATGCACAGGAAGCCATGCTGCAGACTGGGCTTGCCGATGGCTCTCCCCGAACAGCCCGAGTTGCAGATAGTTGCCTTCGAGCTCCCAAGGGGACAGTCTCACCCTCTATGATAATTTCACTCAGTTGGTTCCCTGACAGCATTTCTTGCCTCCCACAGCCTGAGTGTCCACCTGTGGGTCTTGGGAGACCTCACGCAGTCACACTGGCCTTGTGGGGACCCGCTGGAGAAGGGGTGAGGACAAGGACAAAGGAATGCTCCATTCACGTTTTCAACGCCTGATGAGATCACCCAAGCCAGCCCCACACGTTCGTTCACACTCTATCTCCCCGTATCTGTCCTCTGAGGGGACTTCTTGGGAAGAGATGTGTCTTCCTGAACAGAATTTTGTGTTGGTAGCTAGGTAAGAAATTAGAAACAGAATTCTCCATGAAAGACAATGAGGTTCTAAAACAGAAGCCAGAAATTCTTCCAAATGATTCGTGATCAAACACAAAGATTTTCTTTTCAATTTAATGCCTCAGGCTTGGGAGTCCTAATTTTATATTCCTGTATGAAGCCAGGTAGGTTTACAATGTTTCAATGATCATCCCTGGACCACTTCAGAGAGTGAACAATACTATCTGTCTGCCTCTCAACAGCCATTTTTCTTGTACCAGCAGAACCTCATTTCCTGTGCAGTCATACTGTCCCTTTAAGATTCTCCCAGTTTCCTTTGTGGCAAAGGGGGAGACATGTGACCCTGTTTTAACCAATGAGACATGTGGCTTATGGGAATGCTCTTTAAAGGGATAATGTATGGGGTTCACCTTTTGCCCCACAATGCCTGGAGGCAGCCATTTTGAAAATAAGAGGACAGGCCTTCACACACTGAGGGTGGTGGAAAAATAAGCCTGAAGTCTTCATTCTACAGGGCATCATGGGACAAGCTGCTGTAAGTGTACATCTTCCTCCCTCCACTCTTGTTCCATTAAAAAATATCCTTCTAGCATAAAGCCACTGCTCTGGTTCAGTGCCAGCCATCTGAACACAATTCCAGTCCAACAGACCTGTTTCAGATATCACTTAGGCTGCACTATTTAAATAGTTGGAGAAACTTGAGAAGCAGAGAGTTGAACTGAGACCTCCATTCCTGTTATCACACTCTCATTTAACGGCAGGATTGAGCTAGAACTCAAGAACTCTTCCCAACAACAATAACGAACAGCAATACCATCTGCCACTACTGCAGGCTAAATGTTTAGAGTACATCGCTTCCTGCTCACAGTCATTCGATGAGGCAAGTATCAACAGCAACCACATTTTATAGCTAAGAAAACTAAGACACCACGGAGTAATTTTCCTAAGGTCACAAAACAAGCAAGTAACAGAGGTAGGAGCCAAACCCAGGTACGAGCCCAAAACTGCAGCTCTGAACCAGCTCACCTTGGCTCCTTCTTGAAACAAGATCTGAGTATCTCATATATTCATTAATTTATAGATGAATAAATATCTGTGGGTGCCTACATGCCAGGGATTTCTTGGGGCATGACCTCATCTGTCCAATAGTACTTTAACATGAAGCTATCCTCCATTATATGAGGTTTGAAAATCAAAATCGAGCTAGCGGAATGGCACAGCAGTTAATGTACTTGCTTAGCAAGCACGATGCCCTGGGTTTGATTCCCCAGCACCACATAAACCTGGCTGTGGTGGCGCACGCCTGTAAACCCAGCACTCAGGAGGCTGAGACAGGAGGATTGCTGTGAGTCCAAAGCCAGCCTGGGCTCCACAGTGAGTTCAGGACCAGCCTGGGCTATAAAACGAGACCTTGTCTCAAAAAAAAAAAAAAAGAAAAGAAAAGAAAAGAAAAGAACATCAGAATCAACACAAGGCAGAATAGCAAAGAAAGCCAGGCCTCTTATCTCTACTTATCTCTGTTTTGGGGAGACTCTTGTCCAAGACCTCAATCTGGTAAGACAGAGCAGCCATCTTCTCTCCCTAATAGAGCCATCTCTGATCCAGTGGGAGCCCAAGGGAGGTGTGACATTCGTATCGCCAGTCTTCCCTCCATGTAGCAAAACCTAACTCTTTTGAAAGACATATGCCTCCATGAGCAGGCTTTCAAAGAGGCAGCTAACATTACCCATAAGCTAGGGGGCTGGAAATGGAGAGTTCAGAGACATAAGTTCCTCCATTTGTATTGTTCTGTAGAGGATCCCATTCATTTCTTCCTGCTGCTCAAAGAGGTGCCTTTGGTGCTACCACCTCCAGCTTCTCTCCTCTCTTGTTCCTTCGGGTTTCTCAATCTCTACCTCCAGTCAGACCTCATCTCTCTCCACAGCAACTCTTAACTGACTCCAAAGACTTCTGACTCTCCCCAGTCCAAATGCTTCCACATTCAACCACCAGAATATTGTATGATTCCTCAGAAAAAAATCTGCTCATTGTACCTTGCTCTTGGCAAAAGAAATTAGCTACAGGATAGAAAGATCTTTAGATAGATAGATAGATAGATAGATCTTTTCTTATCTCCTCTGATAAAAATGAGATTATCTTTGTCTTAGTTTCTTTTTCATCACTGTGACTGAAGACCTGACATGTACAACTTATGGAGGAAAGATTTATTGTAACTTATAGAAGGTCTCAGTGTGTCTACTGGTGGGCGGCTGGAAATGGGTGGAATCACATGGTGGGGCTGGAGCAGGGGCAGGGCCAGAGCCAGAGCTCCAGCAGCAGAGATCCTCACAACAGGGTGGAACAGAGACTGGGAGGAAGGGTGGAACCAGCATATGCCCCTCCAGGTCAATCCCCACACACCAGCCCTCTTCCAGCCAGGCCCCAACTCCCAACCCCACACAGTATCCTTATTAACATGAGGCTTTTGGGGGACACTCCAGATCCAAACCACCACATTCTTGTATTGTGTGATACAAACTATTGGTCCAAGTGCATGGGTTCCACACAGGCTGGTCAGAATCTTTCCCCATGATTCATGAACAAGCCAGAGAAAAATGAAGGAAGGCCTTCTAAAGGGGAACAAAGCTGACAGGTGTTGGTGTGGGGTTGGTGGCCTGAATCTCATATAGATGAAAAAGGTCAAGTTTATTGAGAAGTTGAGTCATGCAGAGATGGGAAAATGGCTAGAAAACAAGCAAGTCCACGTGGTCCTGAGCCCCAGCTTCAGATCTGGAGGTCCTCATTTCTGTAACTCATTCAACAATTGAACACAACAAATATCGTGAAATGCCTATCATGTGCAAGGCACTGTAGGAGGACCTGGAAGCTGATCAGCGATGGCTCTACTCTCAGTTCTATAAGTTTCCCCATACCCTTCCCACCCTACGAACCCGTACATTCCGTGGGACAAAGGCCCATTTGAATTAAATCTTTGTCATTTGCAATCAAAAGATTCCTAATAAAGACACCCTGACACTTAGAAGAGAAAAGTACATATCTGAAAGAAAACTCCAAAGAGGGTGTAGATGAGTGGCAAAAGGGTATGTCTAGCATGTGTAAGACCCTGGGTTCAATCCTTAGCACAAGAAAGAAAAAGAAGGAACGACAGACAGACAGACAGAGTAAAATTAAGTAAATGTTACATTCATTACACAAGTGGTCAAGAGGAAATGGCAATATCTGGGTGGCCTGGAACATGGTCCTTCAGCAGGGCTGATTTTGGGGTTCTTATCCATCAAGCCTTACCTTGGGGTGATTTGTGCCAATCACATTCAGACCATGGTGGGCTTCTGTAAGGACATGTAGGGCCATTTTCACCCATGAAAGCAGGGTTCTCTGGAATGATGAGAGAGACATTGCAAGTTAATCCTATGTCCCTAGGGTACTACTGACCATGCAATAGTTATCACGTGCCAGTGATGGTTAGTCATGGTTACCAGCAGAGGCCTTGTCTCATTAAAGGTAATCAGCCCAGACTGAGGTGATGACTTCCCTTTGACAACAGTCACGGGTAAAAATGACTGTTACACTGAGATCCAGGGCCTACCTACACTTACATGTCGAAAACCAACCCACATAATAATTTGACCACACAAATCATAATCTAACATAGTCTAACTCAATACCATTCTTTCCTATTTCATTTTAGTTTTATGTTTTGAAAAATTTTTTCCTGTTAGAAAGTTCATTTCATATGATGTTAATGAGTTACAACGGAGAGTCTGAAAAGTACTATGTAAGTCCAAAGTTTCCTCCCAGCTCTAATATTTATGATGACACACAAGGAACGGGAAATATGGCATGCTTTTCTGAGGGACAGAGTCCACCCTCAATATCTAGATGACAGTGTCACATTTCAAGTAATTTTTATTTAATCCCTGGTAAACATTAAGGATGAACACAACAGAGAAAATGGACCACATTTCAATGGGGCTACAGCGTATGAAATTACATTGCAGAAGGTTCTGGAGTTTTTTGCCTGGAAATAATTTCTAGCCCTGTTACTAATTAACTGTTTGCCCCTGGGCATGTCAATTAACATTTCTGAGCTTCTAAAATATGACTTTCGGGCTGGAGGAATGGCTCAGCGGTTAAAGCGCTTGCCTAGCACCACATAAGCATCTAGTTCGATTCCCCAGCACCACATAAGCTGGGCATGGTGGCGCACACCTGTAATCCCAACATGTGGGAGGCTGAGACAGGAGCATCGCTGTGAGTCCATGGCCAGCCTGGGCTCCAAAGTGAGTTCAGGACCAGCCTGGATAACAGAGTGAGACCCTGTCTTAAAAAAAAAAAAACAAAAACAAACAAACAAAAAAAACGGAAATACTTTAAAATACGACTTTCATATAAGAATGTCGGGGGAACTGAATCAGCTAGTACAGGTAAAACGACTAAACAATCCCGGAATATAGTGCACTCTTAATAACAATTACAGTAGATTAACGGTCATTCAGCAAATACCAGACCTCCCTCACCATGACCATCTGCATTGATGTTGAGCTTGGTCACATGACTTGCTTTTACCAATGTAATATGGCAGAAGTGCTTTTGAAGACATGGTAAGTTTTCCCTAGCTACTTCAACAAGTTCTAACTTCTGCCATGGAAAGAAAATACTCTGTGAAGCTTAAACTCCAAGAAGGACACTAGACTTAAACCAAACCAATGACTTAGAGCCAACACAGCCTAACTCAGCCTGGTGTGGCTGAAATCCAACTGATCCTACAGAGGTGTGAGTGAAAAAGAAAGCCACAATTCCTTCCCCCACAGTCCCCTATTTTTAAGCAGCTTAATTTCCAGTGTTATACAGAGATGGGCTGGTTTTGTCCTAATTTTACTCAGCATTAGCACAGGATCAATAAAGGGTAAGGCCTTTGCGTCAGACAGCCAGGACTCCAATCTTGGCTCTGAAAATTTAGTACATGGGTGACCCTGGATACGTTTCTTTCTGAGCCTCAGTTTCCCCATCTGCTAAGATAGAACAGCAGTGCCTGCCTGGAAGGTAGCTGGGAAGAACCAACCAGGATAGTAAGAGTAAACCGCCCAGCAACCTTAGGACATGGAAACCACTGAAAGCCTGCCTAGCGTTCTTCAGTCCACCTGCACCAGGGTCGGCATGCCCGTCGGCCTTTCCTTTCCTGATCAGCCCTGAAAGGAGTCTTAATGGACCTTTTGTTTCCTCATTTCTCTCCTCTGTGAAATTTTAATGCCACAGATATGCTGTGTGTTTATGCATGCTATGTGTATCTGTGCTTTCTATAAAACAGATTTTCCCCTCTGGCCTTTCAAGAACAAATCCCTCTGAGATTTCTATTTTTTTTCGTTAAGAATACAGGGCATAATGGCTTAGATATCTCCCTGCATCGAAGAACTGACCTTTGGGCTCCCAGGTGAATAATTTTCATAGAAATGTTTAACATCATTTGCATAGATTTACAGTAATGGTTTAAGATTTTGGAGCTTTATGATGATGGGATAATAATATGCAGTTAGCAGAAACTATACTTCAATAATTTGAATGTTGATGGCTGGGAGTGCATGTAGCTCAGGGGAAAAGCACTTCCCTAGTAGGTGCGAGGCCTTGGATCCCATGCCCAGCACCACACAAAAAACTGAATTATGAAAATTTCCAATTTGCTCTATACCATATGATCCTCTCTCATGATGCTGGGCAGAGGTACCTCCTTGGACAAGCAGGCAACAACTGATAGTCTATAGTGTATCCTGTCGCCAAACTGGGCGAGTTGGCAGGTTAAGGGTCTTCCATGCATTTCTGACTTGCAATATTTTCAGTTGGTACTCCATGTACCAAAGCATGACCCCATCAGAAGCCAAGGGACATCTGTACATAGAGGTGCATCCAGTCCCCTCCTCTGCTCTCTTCAAACCCTTTCCCGCCTACCCTCAGGCTGGTGAGTGCCCTCTCCACTTCTCACCCCATGTCTCCTTATGCTCTCCCTTCTCTGATCCTCAGCTCTACATCCCTGTGACACTGTCTGGGTTTGCTTCTCTCATGGAATAAACTGGCTTTCCCAAAGCAAAGCCTCCTGGAAGGTACAAACTGCTCAGAATTCCCTTTGCCTCCTGGAGCTGAACCCCTTCATACACAACAGAATCTAAAAATGGTGAGGGTTTTATTTTACCTATCAATAGTCCACTTAGTAATTTTCTCAGTCTTGATGTACTAGTTTTATCTACCTATCTCAGCTCAATGTAACAGGAGGCAGCACGTGGATGCGTGTTTAACTTGTGAACAAAGACTTAAAGATAGGTACGAACAACAAAAAATAGAAATGAATCTTTTGCAACCCAGAACTCATTGTTCAGTATGAGTTTTGATATATAAAGTAAGAAATATTATGCTACCTATTGTGATTTGGCTCTGGAATGTCCCTCAAAAGTCTCATGTATTTAAATGTTAATGGATTGTCTATGGAATCATGTGCTGTTGGTAGACTGGGGCCTAGTCTGAAGGGGTGGATTACAGGTGTGTAAGTTAGGATTAAAGGCATGTAGTGGCCACACACCTTCCACACCCGGATCCAGGAGGGGAGACCTGGAAGGATATATAAGCTGCATCCTACCTTCATTGGAGGATGAGGACTAGGACTGGGACTTGGACTAGTCTCAACCTGCCTGCTTGTTTGTGATGTCATGAGAAGCTGCCTCCACCTCTGCCTCTGCCATGTACTTTGATTGCTGCCAGCCACCCCTGAATGGACTGTGATCTTTGGAAACTGTGAGCTAAAATAAATCTTTCCTAACTTTGTGGATGTCGGGTATTGAGTCACAGCAATGAAAAGTAACTAAGACACTACCTAAGGTAGTTTAAAGTGATGGGAGTGTTAACAACCATGAAGGCTGGTTCCAAGACTAAGGAGTTGATAATTAAAACTGAAACAGGTCATGAAGAACCCTCAGCATATTATGAGGACAGCTCGTCCATTTTCCCCTAGTAGACTCTGAATACTCAGCCTCTAGGATGTGCTAAGCTAAAGGTGGCCACAAGCAGTCCATGAAAAAAGGACTTATTTGCCCACTCAACACTTGTCATTTTAAAAAATCATTTTGGATAATTTTAACTTTAAATAATTTTAAAATTATTTCATAATTTTATTATGAAATTTAAGAGGTGCTCCGGTTTGAGGATAATCTGAACACATCCCTCAACGATTCATGTGCTAGCAGCTTGGTCCCCTCTGTGGTGATGATGGCGTGGTGGGAACCTCAAGAGGTGGGGCTGAGACTGGGAGCATATCTCAGTGGTTAGAGCACTTGCCTGGCAAGCACAAGGCCCTGGGTTCAATTCCCCCACCCCACACAAGCTGGGTGTGGTGATATACCTGTAATCGATCCCAGCACTGAGGAGACAGAGGCAGTATTGCTGTGGATCTCAGGCCAGCGTGGGCTCCATAGTGAGTTCAGGACCAGCCTGACTACAGTGCAAGACCCCATCTCAAAAAAGTGTGGCTAACAGAACATAATTAGGTCACTGGGTGTTATCCTTGAAAAGAATTAATGCTGGTCTCATAAGGTGATTCTATATTCCCAGGAATTATAAAGTAAACCCACCTATGAACTGGGTCCTTCTGTCCATGGTCACTTTTCCTTCCTGCTTCTCTGCCATGGTATAATGCGGTCAGTGGGCCTCCCCAGTGGTCAAACAGATGGGGCTGCCCAATCTTGCACTTTCAGCCTCTAAAACCGTGAGCTGAATAAAACTCCTCTTTACAAATTACCAAGCTTCAGGTATTTGGTTATAGCAGCAGACAATAGACTGACACATGAAATTTCAGTTTAAACAAAAAAGAAATTTTAACTCACATTCCTCAATAACTACAAGGGCCACGTCGGCCACATGAGGTAGGCATAGATTTGGCAGGCCACCATTTTCCCCAGGCTTTATCTAGCCTTCTTTGATCACTGATGACACCTGGCTCTCCTACGCAGTGAGTTCTCAACTCTTCTATTTAAAAAGAGGGCTTGCGGGGGAGATAAAGCCAGTTCTTCTACTGCTATGGCTGCTTACTGGCAACTCCTCTAAGTCTATTACATTCTAATTCCTTCCCAGGACATGATCCTCTTCTTAACACATGCTTACCATAACCACTTCCAGGAGCACCTGGGAGAGAGTGGCCATAAGGATTTGCCATTGCCACTGATGTCATTTCAATGACTTCAGGGTAATCTTCATTATCTCGCCCAAGGATGCCCAAGGGACCATTAGTGCTGCAATGAAACGAGAGCTGTATTGAAGACGTTCTGCTGAGCACCCTGGAACCCCAAAACAGTGCGTCACCACTCAGCCAGTAATGTGGTGAAGATACCCATTCTCATAGCCATCCATCCATCCACTCATCCACCCACCCACCCATCTATCCACCCAGCCATCTCTCCCCCAAATCTGACTGCATGCCAACTGTATGTCAAGCATGGGCTGGGTAGTGAGGATGCAAAGATTAAGGCACAGGCAAGAAGCTCCCAACAGTCATAGCTTCTTAGACACTACAAGAAGCAATTATGATACATGTAGAAACTGATGGATGCTAGAAGGCAGGAGCTCAGAAGACAGAGAAAAAGAATTCTTGCAGGGAGCTTGAGGGGGGAATCTACATGATTAAGAGACATCTAAGGGGACTGGAAGGGTAAATTCATCCATAGTTGAGAGAGAGGATTACAAGAATTAGAAACACCAAAATAAGTGTGTGAGGTTACAAAATGCTGAATACCCAATGGCAATTGTGTGAGTCAATTCACCTGTACTGATGATTCTCAATTGCATATATCAATTCCCAAGCCCCTTTCCAGACAACTAAATCAGAAGCTCTGAACACTGGGCCCAGGTATCTGTATTTTAAGTACCCAGGTAAAAAAGTAATTCTAAGGATCAGCCAAGGTCAAGAACCACGGACCTGGAATGTAGAGGTGAGGTAGGGAGGGGACAGGAAAGACAGATCAATCAGGCAATCCTGGGCTGGCACCTGGTATCAGCACAGTGTATCTCTCATTCCGAAATGTTTTCTAAGGGAAATGGTGTGGCTTTTCCCCACAAGTTATGATGAGCATAGAAGATGAAACTCTGAGAAGGAATAGCAGTTCAGATGACTCTTGAACTGATGACTCAGCCTATGAGAGACAAGATTAAGGAGGCCATTTCGACCTGGGTCAGTTAATCCCACTACCTAAAAGCTAAAGGTATTTTGCCTATGGCCCACCCAAGTCCATGTTCTTGTTCCAAGAGATAAAATGATTTTTATGAGTCCATAAATATCACTAGTAGAAATAGTAAATGTAAAATAAGACTCCTATCAGTTAATTTCCTACAGGGCTGGGGATGTAGCTCAGTGATAGAGCATTTGCCTGTCATGTACAAAGTCCTGGGTTCAGTCTCTAGCACTGCAAAATTTTTTTAAGTAAATGAAGTAAAATTGCATATGGTAGATATTATTAAATTAAAACTGACTGAAGAAGTATATCTTGTTAACACGAACAATGAAAAACTTGCCCCAAGAAAAATCCGATTACTGGAACCGAGTCACCCCAGCTACTACCATCAATGTTCATTTGTGAAAATTGTCAATGGCCAAAAGTCAACAGGTTAAAACTCTTCAGTGAAAACTTATGTCTACAAAATTGAAACCAGGAGAAACTGGACTTGATAGTTTAAAATAGCCTTAAAGGAATTCTGCTAATAGCAACATAGCAAGGTCAGTGTGTGTGCACACGTGTGTGCATGTATGTGTGTGTGCTGGGGGGGACAAGTAGCTGAATGTGTTAAAGGGATTGAACAAACAGCTAAAAGAGTAAGCAGAAGACAAAGCAAGAGGGGTGAGAGATGAAGTTTGGGCAAAAGCTTCAAGCCTCAGACTGACAGCTATGACCCAGGTGAGATCTACAGGTGGACCTGAGAGTTTCGCAAGTCTACATCATGAGAGTTATTACACCTGGCCTCAATCAAAACCACACCAACCAAGTTCACTGACTCTGTACACAGCTCTCAAACTCCCATCACTGGAGAGATGTACCTGGACTTACCCCCTGGTCATTTTCTGGGTCCCAGAAGAGCCACGATCATGATCATCCTTGACACCTGGGTAATCAGGTTCTCCCCAAAAGTTTGGAGATTTCCCATCATCCACAGCACCAGGATAGTCTGGTTCCCCCCAAAAGTATGAAGAGTTGGGTTGTTTTTCAGCATCTGGGTAATCGGGTTCTCCCATAGAGTCTGCATATGGATTGGCTCTGGAACCAGCATAGTCTAGATTCCATCTGGAGCCTGGATGGTTAAAATCGGCTCTGGGGCCAGGATGGTTAGAGTAACCTTTAGGTCCATGGTAGTCTGGTTCTCCCAAGGATCCAAAATGATCTGTATTTTTTCTGGAGCCTGCATAGTTTCCACTGATTCTGGAATCTGAGTAATCAGGATTTTGCTGTGATCTGGGATAGCCTGGTTCTCTGGATGAGCCTAGGTGGTACAGAGTATCCTGGGATCTGATATAATCAGGCTCTGGAAGAGGTCTGTGATAGTCTGGATTCGTTCTAGAATCTGGAGAATAGGGATTATTCCTAGTATGGGAATGATCTGGATCATGGAGAGGTCCAGGATAATCAGGTTCTGCCCCGGTCCCAGGATAGTCTAGATTTGTTCTGGAGATTGCCGAGTACGGTTTGTTCTCGGTATTGGGATGGTCTGGATCGTTCAGAGAACCTGGAAAATCCTGAGTTTTCAAATACTCCTGCCTATGATTCTGAGACTCTGAATACTCAGGGTAATCTGCATCCCTCTCGTAGCCATTATTTCTGTAGTAGGCAGACATGCTGGGTCAGATTCTTTACTCCCGGGTGTTAGAATGTTGCTACATCAGCAGCCACTGGAAGATCTTTTTATTAACCTGAGAGACCAAAAGAAAAAAGTTGTAATTTTCTCTTTTGTCCTTGCAGTGATTGCTGTTCACCTTCCAGTATGTAGTCTCTTTCTTCTCACTGCTGGAAACACAGCTGCCTAGAATAAAGACCCTGTTTCCCAGCCTCCTTTGCACCTCCACGCAGACCTAGTAGAGATGGGGGACTGTGAGCAGAAGTAATATACACAACTCCCAGGTGGTGCCTTGGGAGGAAAGGGCCGCATCTTCAATTTCTCAGCCTTCTTCCTTCCAATGGGCTGGAATGCAGTCATGGCCCACCACTGTGAAGCACATACACAAAGGCAGCGCCCTCTGTAGGGATAAGAGCACATCACACGGAAGGAGGCTGGGTTGCTAATAACTTCGCAGAGCCAACCATTTCAGTTCAGATGATTATGGAAGAACAAGCCTTTTCTTTAAAAAATCTTGTCTAAATGCTATTTTGGGGGGATATCTGATACATATACCTGAAGTTACACCTGGATACATTCCCTCAGTTGGAGTGTTAGTCTTCCTGTCACTAAAATATAATACCTTACAACTACACCTTACAGGAGGAGAGTTTGAATTTGGCTCATAGTTCAGGGGGTTCAGTCCATAGTTAGCTGGCTCTGAGCCAGAGTATCATGGCAGAAGCACATGGCCAAGCCGAGCTGCTCAGTTCCAGTACGGGAAGCAGAGCTACAGGCAGTGGCTATGCACACAACCACGTCGCACCTCCATGGCCCACCTAGACATACCCAGAAGGACGCTCTTCTAGTCTCCTAGGGGTTTCTTAATCCAATGAAGTTAACATATCAGGATTACTGGGCACAGATAGGGTGAGTGGTGCAATTAACTACAGAATTCTAAGGAACAAGAATTTTTTTGAGCATTTTGATTGTACTCATGTTTCTAGGGTTCAAAGCATAAAACAGTCTGAATGCACAAAAGCATAGCTCATGGAAACCAGAGGAGCTGAGTACAGAGACAGCTGCCATGACCACTTTCAGTTTGAAAACGTGATTTTTACGAGTTCTGTGAGCTCTAACCTACAGACCTGCATCCCAGTCTGGAGTGATGTAGTTGTAATTGTTAGGTGTGTTGAATTCCTATTTTTACCTGCCTCAAACCTACATCCCCCCCGCCTGGCCTTGATGCCCTGATTTTCCTCTGCATGTCTTCTCCTCCCCCACTCTTGGTCCAGGTCATACAGGAAGGACTAACTGCATTCCCAACCAACTCCAAGTTAATCACGCAACACGGGCCTGGCAAATCAGTGGCCCCCATTGCCCGGGCTACAAGATCTTGCTCAGGAATGGGCTCATATCTCAAGTCAGTCCTCTAAAGTCTGAACTAGACTCACTGGGGCAGCGTTCTTATGTCAAGGGGGATAGACTTTAAGCCTGCAGGTCCAGAGTCTGTGGGAGCTGAGAAGAAAATAATACACAGAAGAGACACTTATAAGGTCAGTGGGTTTGTGGGCTGAGCCAATACAGGAAAAAGGGAAAGGAAGTAAAAGGCAAAGGTATGCTACAGTCACAGGCCAGCATGATGGAAGAGGCTTGGAAAGAAGGAAGTTGAACATTGTTAAGGCACTGCCAACTTTTGCAAGTTTATCTCTATGTAAATGACAAGGGCTAGATTTTTTCAGCAATCAGGGCTAAAGACAATATTAACTTTCTGCCTTTACCTGAGGTTTCAGAACGTTCCTCTGCCAAATCAGTTCCCTCCATCTCAGCACAGCACAGGTTTGTTTTGAGTGATACCCAACCGTCCTCAGTCCCTGAGGGCCAGATGTGGACCAAGGACCTCACTGGAACTTTTTTCTTTCTGACCATGGTGATTGGGGTCTAAGCATAGAAACTAGGCACAACTGATGAGATACAATTCTGTAAGTTTTTTCAGAACTGTAGGAGGAGGGAAATTTAAATCTTTCTGCTGGACTTGGAGTCAGGAAGTCTAAGCCTGAAACTGCCAGTGGTCACAGATTCTGTGTCCGTGGATTCAACAAACCCAGCACTGAAAATATTTATATATAAAAAAACACATCTCTACAGAACACATACAGAGTTTTTGCCTTGTCATTGTCCCCAAGCCAACGCTGCATTTTTAATCCACCACTACTTATATGGCATACACATTGTATTAGGAATTTTAAGTGATGTAGAGATGATTTCAAGCAGATGTGTGTAGGTTCTATACAAATATGGTGTTGTACCTACAGGGCTCCTGAAGATGATCCTCTATAGATACCAAAGGAATAAACTATGTATACACACAGTTTAGGTATATATTTACTCAGATATATGCATATAGTAATACTACAGATGTATAGTCATTATCGCACAAACATAAAGGATGAGTGGATAGTCCAACTGATAGATGAGAGAGGCAGATGTGCTATGTGACCAGCCACCAGGGAGCTTTGGTCCTTCGCTTGGTTCTCTGACCTAATGCCCTGGACAGGGTTTGCATGCTATGTGGCTTTGTAGCAATGCTGTAACCACAATCCCCCTCCTGGAATATATTTCTAAACAAATAAAAAGCCAGGCTCAAGGAAAAGAGCTGTGAAAGAAGAGAAAGGAGGAAACAGCCACAAGGAAATAAGTCTCCTAATGACAGTCACAAGGTGCAGGAGTGGCCTTCTCAGAACCTACGGTGTGGAGAAGCAAATGCCGGTCAACATGCGCCCATTCAAGGAAGTGATAAGCCCTTGTTTGGCAACTTGGTAAAAGCACAAAGAGGACACTGTCTTTTAATTTTTTTCCTGTCCCATGTCTCCCCCCCGCCAGCACCTCCTCAGTAAGGACAACTGAACAACCTTACTCCCATCCCTATTTTGCAATCTCACTTCTTCGTTTCAATGATTTTTTTAATCTCTTCCCCAGGCAATGACAGGCCCTCCAAGGCCGGTCACCGGGAGGATTTACGTTGTCATTAATGGTTCCACAAGGAATCTTCGGGGGATAAGCCACATCCTAGAACCTGGGTGAGGTCACATATTTGGCTCTCTGCTGCCTCCTACTCTCCCAGCTGCTAGCCATACGGTCTGGGCTCTGCTCTGTGTGGCCCAGGGATGGCACAAAACATGGGACTCATCACCAAGGCTTGTCAGGCATCCTTGGCTACATGTGGCTAGTGGACGATACGTTGGACCAGTGTGGAAGAACACTGGTGTGTGTAAGTTACATGTAAATACTATGGCATTTATAAAAGGAACATATCTGGTATTTTGGTATCAGTTCAGAGATACTGGATGCAGTTAGAGATACTGAAGAATGACTGTGTAAGATACAAGATACTACACGTAATTCATATTAAAAAAATTTTAAATATACATCTTATGTTTAACTTTGAAATTTCATCCATGCAAAGTATTAATTTTTTTAAACATAAAATTGGTCTGGGGGTCTATCCATGCTGTCAGGTCCAGCAACTAAAGCTAGGAGCCACACATCATTGGCTAGCCATTTGTTCATCTTAAAGGCTGTTTACTGTTCCACAACGTGACCATCCCACATTGAATTTAGTCCTTATCTCAGTCACGGACATCTCATTTTTCCCACGATTCACTACCATCAACAGTGACCAGTACAATTCCATCTGAGTTTCCTTGTAACCAGGTGACAGAAGTCAGTCGCCCTGCTAGGTTATTTAGTTTGGATATGTATTCCATTTCACTGGCATTGGTCCAGTTCTCCTCCTAAGTAGTCGTATTAATTTCCAACCATGGCAGGTAAGGAGCTGAGTCATCTCCCATGGTCCCCCCAGAAGAACAAGGAACAGTGCCCCAAACTGATCTCCCCCCACTTACCATGGCGATACGCAGTCACAGGATCATTTGTAGCTTGCAAGAAGACGGCTGAAGTGCTTGCCTAGCAAGCACAAGGCCCTGGGTTCGGTTCCCTAGCACCATATAAACTGGGCCTGGAGGCTCATGTCCCTAATCCCAGCACTTAAGAGGCTGACGCAGGAGAACTACTATGAGTTCACGGCCAGCCTAGGCTTCACAGTGCTTTCAGGTCTCAAAAAAGGCCGTGCAAGAAGCTAAGGGAGACAGACAAGACCCGCAGTCCTGGCTCCTCTCAAAACTAGATTTTCCCAACCTGGGCTTGGGAATTCTGTGCTGCAGGAGGGCAGCCCGCCCTCCTCCACAGCAGCACCCCGAGCTCCACCCACTCGGTGCCAGCACCCCTGCCACCAGCTAAAAACCCTCCCGAGCACTGTCAAATGCCCAACGGGACCCAAGGGCGCGGTCCCCGCACCTCTCCCCACCGCCACGGAGCCTGGCAAGGGACGCATCAGGCCGCCGTTAACACGGGACAACCCAAAAGCGGTTTTCTAACTCTTTTAGTCAATAATGGGGGGCGGAGAAGGTTCTAGAAGAAAATACAAAGGAAGCAAAGCAGCGGGAAGACTTCAGCATCAAGAGATGGAAGTGGATAGTTCAGACGCAAGGCAGAAGAAATGTTCAGAGCGCGGCGGCCCAAAGAGCCCAGCGCGCATGCGCACGCTTCCTTTGCAGCGGCCGACGTCTCCACTGCGCCTGTGCGTTCCAGCTGGAACGCTGGCGGTTCGGATCTGGAACTTTCCCAGTGAGCAGGTGCAGGGGCTTGAACCTGGGCTCAAGAGTTCTCAGCTGCTAGGCGTGACTCTTCCCACTATGCGGATGCATTTTTAATTTTGTCTTTTGAAATCAATGAAGCAAATTGCTCTGGCAGAAATGGCCAGAGGGTCCCTCCCTTCCCCCAGCTAAAAAAAAATAAAATAAAACTAGGCTGGTCCAGCTGAAAAAAGGTTTTGGGGTGTTTTGTTTTGAGATCTTGGACATGGAAGCCAGGGCCTTTGCCCTGAGCTTCCTCCCCGGCTGCTTTTCATCGTTTGAGACAGGCTCTTTCTATGTTGCTAAGTTTCTAAATTGCTAAGTTGCCCAGGCTGGGCTTGAACTTGTGATTCTCCTGCCTCAGCCTCCCAAAGTGCTGGGGTTACAGACCTACAACATTGGGCCCAGCTACCAGCACTTTTTGATTTTGAGACAGGGTCGCACTAAGTGGCTAAATTGCCCCGACTGCACTTACACTTGAAATCCTCCTGCCTCAGCCACCCCGAGTGCTGGGATCATAGGTATATTCTACCACATCCAATTAACAAAAGAAGCTTTCTTAACAGAGAACAAAACAAAAATCAGAACTTGAGCGAAGGGAAGCAAGAATTCTCCAGAATCTCAGTCATTTAAAAAAGAAAAGCAGTTTTTCTAAAACACCAAAGCACTGTGCCTGGAGGAAGAGGAGGGGAAATCTGGAACAAGCTCACAGTGTGAAGGATTCCCCCCTAAACTCTTAATAAACTATCTGGAAATTTCTCTTTAATAAATCATAATTTGCTACAATCAAAGCCTATTGTGTTTCTGCATTGTGTTATTTACTTGAAACCTCAAAGCAGGCATCACCAAGGGTCACTAAAACATTGAACATTCACCATGGTAGAAAAGTAAACTAAGAACTGACATTGCTAAATCTGTTTCCAGCCCCACCTTCACCCGGCTCGGGTGGCAGCCAAGAGGGCCCCTCGGCCTGCATCTTCTGCCAGGTGGCACTGCGCAAAGGGAAGGTGGCAGAAGAAACCAGAGAGGACTCCTGGCGAGTCCAGACACCAAGATTAAAGAAGCTGGGGGACCACATGTGGGGGGTGGGGGGTGGGGTGTGGCTCTGTGGTAGAGTGTCTGCCTAGCATGTACAGGGCCCTGGGTTCAAGCCCCAGCTCTAAATAAACAAATGGAGGGGTATCACATAATTTTCATGAAGTACTGTTCTTCTGGGGTTTTTCATCAGTTTGAGAAAATGTAAAAACTGTTGTTAGTTCATGAGCTGCATTTGAACTTCAGACCGAGCTTTGCCACGTTTGCATGAATATGCCCTGGTTTTCCTGCCTGAGGCCCTTTCCATGCTGTTTCCTGTGCCTGAAGGCTTTGCTCTCCGCTCCGCCCAGCCAATCCCTCACCCTCAGGGGTTCACTTTACATGTTGCTTTCACACAGAGACCTTTGTTTCCCCATGGTGATCATTTTTATAGGCTTGCAATATATAATAATTATGTTTAACTAAGGGAATTGGTGCCTATACATATCACATCTTTAAAAAAATAAGAATATGACAAGGGCTGGAGGAATGGCTCAGCGGTTAAAGCTAGCAAGCGCTCCGTCAAGTTAAGTACCCAAGTTTGATTCCCCAGCACCACATAAGCCATACGTGGTGGCTCACGACTATAATCCCAGCACTCAGGAGGCTGAGGCAGGAAGATTGCCTGAGTCCCAACAGGGCTCCATAGTGAGTTCAGGACCAGCCTGGGCTACAGAGTGAGACCCTGTCCCCACAAAAAAAAAAAGGAATGTTTTATTTTTCTTTCATTAGTATGTGTATTAGTTTGGGTTCTTTCAGAAGGCATAATTTAAAGATTTTATAACAAAAGGATCTACTAGGAAGGCTTACAAATCTGAGGATATAGATGGTCCAAGATGGCTGCTCAGCCCTGAAGTAGATTTCCCGTCCAGGACTTCAGGACAGCTGGTGAGAGTCTGATGCAGATCTCAGTTGTCCAAAGAACAATGGTGAAGACCACAGCCTGAATATCAGCAACGGGCAGACAGGTGCAAATCGAGACTGGAGTGAATCTGTAATGAAGATCTGCGGTGTGTAGCAAGTTGACGTTCGTAAACAATAGCAAAGGCAAGAGCTTTCCCAGAGGAAGAAGTTGTGACAATCTTCCTTCTTCCTTCCTTTTATACCGTTGAGTTCCAGTTGGGCCTCCCACATTTGGGCGGGTGCTCTTCCCTCATTGGCAGGCCCACTCTAATCCACTCACACTCTAATCCAGGCTGATTCTCAATTCCCAATCTAGGCGTGGTTCCTACTGCTTCAAGTTGACACAATCTCTCCAACAGTCACAGTGTGTTTTTGCAACACATAATAACAACACCGCCTACTTTTCTCCACTTTTTTTTCTTTAGGACAGGGTCTCCTCACCCTGCAGCCCAGGCTGGTCCTGAACTCATTATGGAGCCCAGGCTGGCCTTGGACTCACAGCAATCCTCCTGCCTTGGCCTCCCAAGTGCATCCCGCCCTTTGGCTTCTTCATATTTAAATAATTTCCCTTGTGAATCCCTTTCCAGCACCCTGCCCTCTACATTTGGGACATACTGTTTTGTGATTGTTTATTAACTCTGTGTTCTTATTGTTCGGTATCTGGCCCCCACAAGATTCCACACTCTGGGGGGTTATTCTATGTGCCCGCTGTGCCTCTGGAGCCTAGCACCGTGCGTGGCACACAGAAGGCAACAAATGCACACTTGCTGGATGAAGCAATGAATGTTGGGCAGATGTTGTCACGTGTACCCGTCTCGTCTCCACTGCGGGGTGACCAGTGCGGTGGGCTGCTCCCTCCATGTCAGGACTTCCGCTCCTTTTGCAGGCACGTGATCAAGGACAGGCCCTTCCAACTCAGAAAGCAACGACCACCACATCTCCACGAAGGGCAGCCCAGGCTTCGGGCCATTGTCACCTAGATCCATGCAGGTTCAGCAGGGACACTGATAGCGTGATGAAGGGAAATTAATTTCATATAGGTCCCCATTCACCACCCTCCTTGTCACGATTCACGGTGAGAACTAAGTCAGTGCCGACTTCCCAGTGCCAGCCCACCAAAAGGGTAGCCCCACACTCCCACCTCCCTGGAACTGTATCCCCCCGGCTCAGCCCTTGGAGTTGTAGAACTGGTGATCAACTACCAGCATGGTCTGCTTCTGTGAACTTGCTTCTCGCTACTCAGGTGAGTACATCTGCCGCTGCTGATAATAAATTAGGCTCTTAAATTCCCAACTGTGCCTGGTGGTCTTCTCCCGGTGGCTTTGAACGCCATAACAGCGGGGTTGCCCTGTATGACACTGTGTTCTCTGGCCTTGTTAGCTTACAATGATGGTGGCCACCAGCCTCGATGTCATTACCAATAAAGGCTTTGCGATTATCTTTGGTGAGTAATGTTTAGAAGCAGGAAATGAAGAAAGTCACATAAATGGTCTCTAAGTAGCATCTGAGGACAGACCTTCCGTCACTTGCCACGGTCTGGTAACTCAGGATTCATCAGTGTGAGATCCGCAGGGCCCTTCAGAGCACACTTCCGTCTTGGCATCTGCCACCGTGACGGGGAAGGAGGTGTCCCATTTGAGGAAGGGCCAGGAGGACAGGCCATGAGCGTGATGTCACAGAAACCCCACTCTTCTGGCTCCTTCATTTCTTCCTGAAGGAACTTGCAAAGTATTTCTATGTACAGCCCTTTAGTCCCAGAGGGAAGGAAATACGTTTCATAAGTGCAAAGAGAAAGTGAAAATCTCAGCTCGCCCCCTCAGTAGGTGAGCCGTAATCCTGCCAAGAGCAGTGGCTGGGGTGACGCTTACTCCCCCTGGTTTAAGAATCTTCGTGGAAAAGGCAGGAGGGAGTGGGGAAGCCAGGGCCAGCCTCACTGCTCCCAGTGGGTGTGGGTCTGGGCCAAGTCGCCTGGGTAGAGGGGAAAGACCCTCGTGTGGATCCCCCCTGCACCAGCAAGCTTAGTGTTCAAATCACACTCTCTGTAACACCCATATAAATAAAAATCATAACCCAATCCGAGCACTGGCGTTCCAGGTTTGCAGAGAGCAGGGTGGAAGCAGAAGCTATTGCCCACAGAACATCTAAGACGCATGTGCCAGACACATGGGAACCAAGAGGCACTAACTCAGCGCAGACTCGTGGTACCTTGGGGAACAAGCTTACTTAACAGAGAAGGAGACTGAGGCCTAGAGTGGCGAGGGTACTTGGCCCGGAAACACAGCAGAAGGGAACTTGGATCTACCCCCAGGCAGTCCCACTGTGAAATCAGCACCTCTCCGTTTCACAGTTCCTAAAGATGCAAAGCATTGCCTGAATCCAGGGGGCTTGTCCACGCCCAGAGAACTGAGCTCCCTGGGCCTGGAGCAGAACCTCCATAGCACCCAGGTCAGGAATCCTGGCTGTAGCTAAGAGATTAAGACAAAGGAAAGTAAGTAAATGACACTAGAGGGAACCAAACAGGAGGGACAAAATAAACCAGGCCCAGGTGAAGGGCAGGGGACAGACATTCCATATGGCGGATAAACCGTGCGTGTACTCTGTAGCAGGACAGAGCCAGGTGCTACTTGGAGTCTGGCTAGTGCCCAGGTAGAGAAGTAAAGCCACACGTGTGGGAGTGTCACCTAGCGGTAACGTGGCACATTGTTCAAGATGGCGGATCTTTACATTTTGGCACCATACCTGATCAGGTGACCAGATGGAGGCAGAAAGGGGGGAGGAGGGATCAGGATGTGACATTGTAATGAACTTGGCCCTGAGTAATGACGTTGTGATGAACGTGGCCCTGGGCCAGTGCCTTTGGTCTTCTCAGCAAGATTGTGAATCCTGCCAATGAGAAAAAGGTGGGGGGACGGACCCACGATGTAGGAATTTAGGTCGGTACCGACCACGTTTTCAGTGTGAGTCTCTCTCCACTTGCATGTGGGAAGACCACCCTTTTGCAAAAGAAAATTAAAGCCTCATACCCTGTTGTCCATGCCTCCCAAGTCCATCCTTTGTTTGGACAGGAAGATTTCCACGAGCTGTTTCTAACACGTGGTTACCAGCCACAGCACAAGGGGCAGGTGTGGGCTTAGGCCTCGGAAGAAGGTGGCATTGACCTCCTCAATCTGCCGCCTGCTTGCATTCTTTGAAGTAGTATTTGACGAATGTATACGCTCATGACTTTTGGAAACTAAAGAAAAGGAAATGCCCGGACACCCAGATAAAAAATACAAGCAGGTAAAGACCTAAGAAATATAAATAGCTGGGTGTGGGGTGCAGACCTGTAATCCCAGCATTCTGGGAGGCTGAGGCAGGAGGATTGCAAGTGTACGCCCAGCCTGGACAGCTTAGCAACTTAGAGAGACCCTGTCTCAAAAGCAAACCAAAAACCAGTGGGGGATGTGCAAAGGCCCTGAGCTCAGTGCCCACTAATGCAAACACTCATACACACACACATATTCAGAGTCAAAAAATGGTAGGTATCTTTACCAATCACAGTTCATAAATGGACAGGGACAGTGTGGCCAGTGGTTTTGAAGCAGTGTATTGGTGTTTCATCAAGTGTTTCATACTAAATTTCCCTCCCGTCCTCATCCTCAAGGAATTCTCTTCCTCTGTCTCTCTCTCAACACTGGTTTGCTGAACATCCACCTTCCCAGTCCTGCCTCCTTGTTCACATTCCAGGGGTGGGGTGGGGTACAATGCCACCTGAGAAGTTTCTGGATTCAATGCTGTTTGCATAAGGGCCAAGATAGGGCGAAGGAGTAAAACACGATCTGAGCTGGGACACAGATTGAAAGGAGGTCTCAGATCCTCCCAGCACCAAGATTAAAAAAAAAAAAAAAAGGCAGAAGAATCTATATTGGTCCGCTTTCTGTCACTATGGCAAAACACCTGAGAAAATTAACTTGAAAGAAGGAAAGGTCTATTTTGCCACAGGGTTTCAGGGGTTACAGTCCACGGTCCCCCTGGACCAGTCACTTTGGGTGATGGGAGCGCGTGCCAAGGGAAAACCACTCATACAGGCCGAGAAGCCTGGCATGGGTAGGGAACAGGACACAGGGTCTCAATATCCCATTAACTGTCATGTCCCACTGACCTAGATATTTTTTGCCAGCTCTCAGGCATTAAAGGTCCCCTACCTATTAATAGAGCCCCGAGCCAGGAACAACGCCCTTAGCATATGACACTTGAGATCCGAACTGCAATCCCAGGAAGCTGGGAGGCTGAGGCAGGAGAAGCACTACAGGTTTAAGACCAGTCTGAATTACACAGTGAGTTTAGGACCAGCCTGGACTAGACAGCAAGACCCTGTCTCACACACAAAAACAAAAACATCGATACTTCTGATGTTCAGGCGCATGCTTATAGTCCTAGCACTGGGGAGGCTGAGGCAGGAGGGTGGCAATTTCAAGCCCAGCCTGGGCAGGGTAACTTAGTGACTTTGCAAGCCCCCGACTCAAAATAAAAAGCAAAAAAAGTGCTAGTGATGGAATTCAGCCCAAGGGCCCGGCGCTCTGAGCCATAACAGAACTCACGATGAAGAAAATGTTGACATTTTTTACTAAGGCAGCGTTAGAAGCCTTGGTTTGTTCTTCGGACTGTAATCTGGCTCAGCTCTCCACAGACTGACAGGCAAGCCCCTGCAATCCAGGTAGCCCCTCACCCCGGAAATGACAGCTCTTGGTGTTTCCTAGGAGACACCTCCTCGCCCCTGACCCCTACTTTTATACTGCCTTTCCTCTGATGGCACAGTCTGTAACTCAAGTCTGAGCGGTGGGAGGAAATTCTACCTTTCCTTCGGAGAAATCTCTACTTTTTGTCTTTTTTTCTTTCTTTTTTGTAAAGCTGGGGACTGAACCCAGGGCCTCAGCCCTTTTTTTTCTTTTGAGACAGTCTCACCAAGTTGCTCAGGCTGGCTCAAATGTGATTCTCCTGTCTCAGCCTCCGAGAGTAACCCAACTTGCCTAGCACTATTCTGCATTTAATCTGGGCACAGACAACACTAAAGGTTTGAAATTGTAACTGTGGATTCCACATCTTCTTGTGAAGGATAGAAATCATTCTTTTTACAAAATAATTCAGATTTATGTTCCTTGTTTTGTTTTGAGGCAAGGTCTCGCTCTGTAGCCCAGGCTGGTCCTGAACTCACTATGGAGCCCAGGCTGGCCTTGGACTCAGGGCAATCCTCCTGCCTCAGACTCCCAAGTGCTGAGATTACAAGTGTGTGACACCACACCTGGCTTATGTGGTGCTGGGAATTGAACTCGGGTACTTAGTGCTTGCCTTAGCACTTGCTAGCACTTTAACCACTGAGCCATTCCTCCGGCCCCAGTATTCAAATTTAAATGCTTTGAGACACAGAACTTGTTTCTTGTCTTTGTTAAAAAAATATACAAATATTATTTCTTTCCCTGTGAACTCCCTTCACAGACAAATAAGACTTGATGTTACGGAAGTTGGGGGTTACCTGCGGGGACATTGAACCTTAGTAATTACACAGGCATCTCTGGTCACCCCATTCTGGGAAATCTTGGCAAAATATCTATCGGGTGACTCATAAACTTTGATGAAGATATTTGTACCTTCGCCCTCACCTCTAGGGACAGGACTTGTCTGATAAAACACAGCTGTAAGTTCCATTTTTCATTCTTTCTTTTTTGGGGAGAGGGTACTGGGGGTTCAGTCCAGGCTTTCATACCGAGCTACATTCCCAGTCCATGTTTACTTTTGACTCTGAGCCACAGTTTCACTAAGTTTGCCCAGCTCCAACTCAGTGTCCTCCTGCCTCAGTCTCCCAGAAAAATTACCACCTGCACAATTGGGTGCAGCTAGGTTCCCCTGTGGATACCAATCTTCACTGAACTCCTTTCCTCTCTCTAGGACCAAAGGAATCTGGGCAAACAACAACAATAAACATAAACACAGTGCCATTTACTGAGAGCTTGCTCGCGTACCAGGCCTGGGTCATGACCTAACGCGGTAGCAGGTGAATCTGTAAGCAACTGTAAGAGTTTCCATTTGATGATGACTACAGAGAAGCCCTAATTCACTCAAGGTCACACAGCTAAACAAAAGCAGAGTAGAACTGGAACCCATGCCGCTCCGCTGGAAGACGTGGGAACCTTCACCGCCTCGAGCAATATCATTGTTATCAGAGGAAAAAAGAGAAGGATCCCAAGGGAAAGGAGAGAAAAGTAACACTTGTTCAATGTTCGATCACGCCCCTATGTATTTTTTTTTTCGTACTGGAGATCCAGACCAGGGCCTTTGCACTGAGCTACACTCCAGCCCATTTTTAGTTTTGAGAAAGGGTCTTGCTAATTCACTAAGTTGCCCAGGCTGGGCTCAAACTCGGAATCCTCCTGCCTCAGCCTCCCAGAGTGCTGGGATGACAGGCCCAGCATGCCCGTATCTTCTTTCCAGCTCTGTTATGCTCCCCCTGCGGAGGTGGGAGCTTTCAGCATCTGCCCATTTTACAGAGGAAGAAACCAAGCCAGAGAGGTACAATGACTCTCCCAGGGTCTCCGGGTTAGGACCGGGAGAAGCTGGGATTCAAGCTGACAGCTCAAGAATTAGTTCAGGTGACCAAGCAGCTCCCTCCCCTCCACTTCTCTGGCCTGGCAAGGCCAGCCCGTGTCTGATCTCCTCCACAACCCCTTCCCAAGCATTCCGCATGAGTCCTGTGACCCCCTCCACACCTCAGAACTATCCCGATAGATTCTCTCTGCCCACATTTTTTTTTTCTAGCCTCTGCCCTGTGTCCCCCTAAACAGAGCATGCCTTGCCAGCAGGGTCACACTGCTGGGCTGGCTGCCACCTGGCTCCCGGATGGGACGGGAGGAGGGTTTCCCCAGCTGGTGGCAGGTTCAGTTCCCCCAGGCTATCATCACCTCCCCCCTGGCCAGCTGGGGAAGAACCGGCTCTCACCTGCTGGCTCTCACCTGCTGGCGTGGAAGCGAGCTAACTTCTATCACAGCCCGGCTCACAGCCTTTGTGCACTGGGTTTGCAAAGGTCAAGCCCGCCTCGCCTCCCCGCGGTGCGTCTCTCTTCCTGAACCCACCTCTGCACTCGGAAATCAATGTTCTCCACGCATTGGCACCAAGTAAAGACCAAAGTCCTGGGTATAAGTTATTATTTCTCAGACATCATAAGGAAGTGAGCAGATCTGTCCCTCCCACCCTGGGGAGGCAGGAGGAAGAGCCTGTCTTTGGTCACCTATCCAGACAGGCATCTTTGTAGAACTTGGTGCTCCAGCAGACGCCCCAGGCACATCCCGAGCCATTAAGATAACAAGTGGCAGGTCCCTTGCAGGGACAAAGGACAGACGATGTGAAAACAGCCCACATTTCCAAGGCAGAGGACTGTGATTCAAATTCCCACTCCCAGGCTGGAGGAATAGCACAGTGGATAAAGCACCTGCCTTGTAAGCAAAAGGCTGTGAGTTTGATTCCCCAGCACCACAGAAAGCAAGGCATGGCAGGAGGATTGCTGCATTAGTGAGCTCTGGACCTGGGTTACAAAGTGAGACCCTGTCTAAAAAAAAAATTCTGACTCCCACACTCTGCCTCCTCGAGTCATTCCCACCCACCTGTGCGGGACCCAAGTCTGCAGAGACCCCCCCAGAAGGAAAGAAGGACACAGATCGCCCAGGGCCAGGTAAGGTTTCTGCATTTTTACAAGCGCTGGAACAAATTCCTATTTCCATGGCCTTTGAAGCTGAGTGAAAATTGTACAAAAGAAAACCCGGGGCTTCAGCCCAGTACGTTCACACTGAGCTACATCCCCCAGCCCACTTTTTTTTTGTTTGTCTGTTTGATTTTGAGGCAGGGTCCTGCTAAGTCGCTAAGTTACTCAGGCTGGGCTTGAACTTTCAATCTTCCTGTTTCAGCCTCCCAGAGCGACGGGATTATAGGCCTGCACCACTGGGCCCGGCTGACTCTTATTTCTATAACTCCCGAGAGGAAAATGGGTAGAGGCCCCAGCCTGTGACAGCTTAGCACTCTCATTAAGTGGGGGCCGGGCTTTCTCCTGCAACAGGGGTGATAAACATAGGCTCAGAGGACTTATGTGGAGGTGTGGGCACGTGGCCTCCAAGAAAATGGCTTGATTTGTCCCCAGAACTGTCATTCCCGGGTGAGATGTGGCTTCCGGTTACACATGGTTCTGCCTGCAGTTTGGGTGGAACTCATCCAAACTGCAGCCTGAGGCAGAGAGGCAAGCCAGTCATTCTGATCCTTGTAAATAAAGATTTACACTCTCTGCTTTGTTGACATTTGGGGACAGATAACTGTTGTGGGGACTATCCTGGGCCTGGGGGGGTTAGCGAGCAGCATCCCTGGCTTCTGCTCAAGAGGGACCAAGCAGGACACCCCAAGTCTCTGCTCTGCATAAGCTCTGGGAGAGCTCCCACCCCCATCACTTCTGCCCTGACCACACTTGTCCGCATTTCAGTTCATGACACACACACGCAGTAGTTTCAAAAAATACAGTGAATGTGTAACGATTTCTTGAGACAGGGTCTCATTCTGAAGCCCAGGCCGGCCTCAGATACACGGCAATCCTCCTGCCTCAGCCTCCCACGTGCTGGGATTACAGGCGTGCGCCACCATGCCCAGCTTCTGTGGTGCTGGGGAATCGAACTCCAGGCTTTGAAGCTGTCAGGCAAGGGCTTTAACCGCTATGCTATTCCTCCACCCCCAAATGAGTACATTTTAAAAATTGATTACATTGAAAAGCACATGACTACCTTGACGTCCTGAATCCATTCAAAACCCTGACCTTTCCCCATCGGTTTGACTTTGGGGAAGAGCCACAAGTCCCAGCGCCAGATCCCGCATAGAAGATGGGTGTCACATTTTCAGGAGCCGGTTTACCACTGGACAGCAGTTAGCAACAGCATTTTTTAATAATCACACCTTGTAAAGACACCCATGAAAATGGGCTTTTTGTGGAATTTTCCACCATGGGGCCGTGAAGCATCTTCAGGGAAATAAATCTGGAAAGTTTTCTCTGTGACTTGCACACCGTGCATTTTGTACGATCCCGGCTTTGTTAAAGACAAGTCAAAATAATCTCTATATGGGGCGGAGGCGGGAGGATTGCCGTGTTTAAGGCTAGTCTGGACTCCATAGTGAATTCAGGACCAGCCTCGACAGCAGAGTGGGACTCTGTCTCAAAAAAATAAAATAAAATAAAATAAAATAAAATATCAATAAGGTCACTAGGGACTCCCAAAAGTGAACTTTCTGGAAGCAGAAGATGCTCTTCCCCTCTCCCTCGGAAGCTGGGATCCCAGAGAGTGGCTGGGGAAGGGATCTGAGAGCAGGAGAGGTACAGAGTTAGGATGGTTGGTAACAGAGGGAAGGGAAATCCATGGACGGGGCGGGAGAAGAAAGGACAGCTCCCAATCCTCGCGGTGTTATACCCAGGTTATGACCAAGGTCGCTAAGCCTGTCTCAGTTCCCTCCACAGTGAAATGAAACTAACTAGATTAAAGATGGCCAACACTTATCATTTGTTGCCACCTCTTCTCACTGTCTGTGCCCAGACTGCAGCAGCCTTGTGGGTCTGGTGCTGGTACCTGTGCCAGGCCCGCAGAGCAGGTGGTCATGGCTGTGGGTACGTTGCAAGACAAGGTTTCCTCCCCAGCCAATGGCCTGTGAGGGACAACAGGGCCCGGAGCAGAGAGCATGGCGCCTTCCATCCTGTGTCAGCTCTGGGTCCCCAGAACCTGCCTGGCACTGCGGAAGGCAGCCCTGGCCCTACCCTGGCAAGGGGGAGCACTGGGAAGAAAGAGACTCTAGGCATAGAGGGGCTCAAGGACCCAACCTGCACCCCCAGTCCAAGGACGGACCCCTGGCCTTCCCCGGGGCTACACCCCTCGCCTTTAATTTTGATTTTGAGACTGTGTCACTAAGTCACTCAATTGGCCATGCTGGACTCGAACTCGCAATCCTCCTGCTTCAGCCTCCTGGAGTGTTGGTATGAGTCATGGCATGTACCCAGTCCCCCCTGTACCCCTCAATCGTGGCTCAGTCCTCCTCTTACTCCCAGCCAAACATCCTCACTCTTATAAAAAAAATAAAGAAAGAAAATAAAACCTACAGATCTGCTGTGAGACCTGGGGAGCCCATTGATGAGGTAACACCGGAATTTAAAAACAACATGTGGATCTATGCTGGGCTGGGGATCGGGATGCACTCCCTGCTGGGTCATGGGTGAATGCGACCCCCACCCCATTCCTGCTAATAGCTGGCTTTGGTTTCTCTATATCGGGGCCACTTCACATGCTAAACGGGCACTAAGAACTACTGCTGGGGCCCCTCAGCCCCGGCTCATAAATTCGCGGGTGTGTGGCCTTGGCAATCTTATCTGGTGTGCTTACCTGGGGTAGGAGGAGACTCTGGACTCCCACAGGCAGCAGACGCCAGGCCAGCGGCCGGACCCTGCAGCAGGTCACACGTGCCAGGCCCTGGGGTCAGCGCACAGGTGAGGGAACTGGGGCTCTAGAAGCCCCCTGCCGAGTCCCCAAGCTGGCGGTGACTCAGAGGTGACATCTGGACCGAAGCCAGCTGGGAGGTCCATAGGAGACTGTCCTCCCCGCGTGCAGTCCTCCCAAAGCGGAAGGCACCCGCTGTCCTGGCAGGACTGTGGGGAAGGAGCAGCAGGTGCTCCTGGGGACAGCTGCTGGGGGGTTGAGGCAGGCGGTGGCAGCCCTCTGCCGGGCTGGGGGCTGCTCAGAAGGCAGGCGGGGTCCTCTGACTCCTGTTCTCGGGGCTCTGCCTTAATGTAACCGCCCCCCCCCTCAAAAAAAGGTAGTACGTGATCCTTAATTCAACAAGCAGATCCTTAATTTACCGAGCAGATCTCTTCTGTGCCAGGCACCAGGGACGCGTGGCACGAACGGAACCCGCCCTGGCGGAGGCGCCCGTGGGCGCTGACTGGCCCGGCTGATCCCGGGGCAAAATGGAACCAGGAGGCCCTGGTCCAGGGGACGTGACAACATTCACGGCTAAACCACTTGCCTAGGAAGCACTAAGTCAGGCTCTGAGGACTCCAGCAGCGCATAAACCGGCACGCGGCACGCCTGTCATCCCAGCACTCGGGAGGCTGAGACAGGAGGATTGCCGCGAGTCCCGGGCCAGCCTGGGGTTTATAGTGAGCTCAGGACCAGCCTGGGCTGCAGAGACCCTGTCTCAAAAAATAAATAATAAATAAATATATAAATAAGGAGGCACTTCTTGGGTCCCCGGCACTTAGGATACCGGGCATTAGCCTCTTTCCTTAAAAAATATCAGAGATGAAACTTGCGCCCAGAGCGGTTAAGTGACTTACTTAGAGGTGCACAGCAAACCAACCGTGAGATTCCGAAGCCCGCGCTCCGACCCACGTCGCCTGGAGGAGGAAACGGCTAAACGGCGCCGGCTAAAGGGTTCCCCGGCCGCAGCGCGCCGGCTGCACGGAGGAGGCGGGCCGCGCACCGTGCGTCCCAAGCCGAGTTGACGCCGCCCCCCGACCCCCACCCCCACCCGCGGGTCCCCAGGCCGAGCCGGACTTCCTGCCCCGCGGCGATCGCGTCCTGCAGGCGCTGGGACACCTGCTGGCGCCGGGCCCTCGGCTCTCCGCCACCTACGGGCGGCGCTGTGCACAGCGCCGGCCAGAAAAAGACCCATCAGCCACGATTCCCTCCAGCCAAAATCATCGCGCAGCCCGGCGCGCCTGAAATCCCCGCACTCTGGAAGGCTGAGGCAGGGGGATACCAAGGTCGGGAGACTCTGTCTCAAAGCTAAAAAATAAAATCATGGCAAGAGAAAATAGGAAAGTGGTTGCCGGAGGCTGAGGAGGGGGAGGCCGAGGCGGGAGAAGGGCGGATGGCTGGGGCGTTCCAGGGGTGCAAAGGGGATCAGCTGCCACGGGCGCCCGCGCTGTCCGACTGAATGTTCCAGAGACCGAGACGGTAGCTCGGTGCAGTGTGCTTTTGACAGCAGTTTTAAAAATGGACGATGGTGGTGCTCAGGGGCCGAATTGTTTCCCCAGTCCAAAGGAGAGGAAGAAAAGCGCTTTGCTATAAATTAAGTGTGGTTCTTCAGCCAAGGAAGTAAAAGCAGTGCTGTAAAGATTTATCGCAGAGTGTTTCCTGGGTTTCCGAAAGGTTTTCCTATGGAAATGTTTCAGCAAACATCTCTGAGTCAGAGCTAGACAGGGCAGGAGGAGGAAGAGGCTTGCAAAGATCCTGGGGCAGTAGGTCACTTGATGATTCGATGTATTTTACATGGTGCAGTTTTCTGCCTGGTTGCACTTTCCCTCTTCGTGAATAAGGTTGATGGTAATCAGCCAACGCATGCTGAAAAATAGTTCCACTAGTGGTTAAGTACGAGGATTCCGAAGCCAGAGTACTTGATTTACTCATTCGTTCCTTGGGCACAATAATAGCACCACCCACCTGGGGCTTTGCTGAGGATCTAAGGAGGGGCCTGTATAAATTGTTACATGAGCAGCACCTGCCACACCATGGGGTTCTAGAAGAGCTTGTGAGATAAATTGTCACTTCTGACTGTTGGCCCGTTGCACAGACCGCTTTACTTGATACATTGTAAAGTGGCCCCAAGAGGCTCCGGTGCCTGGAAGCAAGCTGGCCCTTTGGACAGCAACAGAACCCATCACCCCCCTCACACATAGGCGTACCCCAAACCTAGGGCTCGAGTGGACTTGATGGCTGCCTCTTCTCCCCTCCCGCTCCGTCCACACCCACCTGGTCCCTGAGAGAGAGATGAATGGAGTTAAAATGTATCCACTCCAGCCGGGCCTGGTGGGGCAGGCCTGTCATCCCAGAACTCCAGGAGGCCCAGGCAGGAGGGTCACAAGCTTGAGCCCAGCCTGGGCAACTTAACGATGTAGTCAGACCCTGTCTCTAATCAAAACAAAAAATAAAAAGGGAATTAGGTCAGCATGATGGGAATAAAGCTCCGTGCGAAGGTCCTGGGTTCAATCCCAGCACTGAAAAACACGGATTCATTTTCTTCCCCAGATCCCAACTTTTCATAGAAAAAAGCAGAAGAAGCCGGGCTATTCATCCAGGACCAATTCGTTCAGCAGGAAATGGACGGTGGTTCAGCCTATTTTATTATTTTTGCTATTTTTGTTTGTTTTGAGACAGGGTCTCTGCAGCCCAGGCTGGTCCTGAACTCACTGTGAAGCCCAGGCTGGCCCTGGACTCACGGCAATCCTCCTGTCTCAGCCTCCCGAGTGCTGGGATTACAGGCATGTGCCACCACCATGCCTGGTTTATGTGGTGCTGGGGAATCAAACTCGGGCACTTAGCTCTTGACTGAACGCTTGCTAGGCAAGTGCTTTAACCCCTGAGCCATTCCTCAGGCCCCCAAGTCCAGTTACGGGAATCACAGGCAGAGAGCCTGGCCGGTGGTGGGTTAGCACAAGCTGCTCAACTGGGACAGAGAACTCCCTGGCTGTGTGAGGTGGAGAAAGCTGCCAGCCCTCTCTGTTTCCAAGTGTGCACTCATCAAGCGGGAATAGTAATAGTACCTAGGTGCCCCTAGGCTTTGAATGAGGTGAGATCTAAGAATTATGAATTCTTAAGAATGTAAGCCTGCGAAGGGGGGAGGTGTCCCTGTGCAAGGCAGTGACCGCTGACAGCGACTGGGAGAAGAGAGTAGACAGGATCCCATAGAAACAACCGGGCGCGGGCTCCCCAGAGGTGGCCAGGCCCCCGGGTGCTCATTATAGCCGGGACCGAGTTTGTCCTGCCTTGTGCCCTGGAGGCTGATATTTGCACACGGTTCCCCGCGGGGCCACCAAGCTGCTGCTCGCTCATGTCCCCTGGTGGCCGAGCCCTGCAATCTCTCTAGTAAAGCAGTTTCAAAAAGAGAGTTAACCTCGACTAACCCAAGGGGCTAACCCGGGCTAAGGGACAGGCATGGGGAAGGGAGAGGAAGGGATTGACCCAGATGGCACACTTCGGGCCAGGCACCCCGGAGCACCGCACCGGATGTGACTTCATTTGACACCTGCGTTAGATTAGGGGACCAGGCCTGCCTGAAGTCACACAACCAGCTTTCCAGTTCAACCTCAGGGTCACCTGCGCTTCATAGGGCCGCATCGTGTGACATCTCCAGTGTCACCGCTATGGCTGAGATAGAAAACGTCCCTCAAAGTCTCACGCACTCGGAGGTGGGGCTCTCGGGTGGCCGTTGGATCATGAGAGCCTTGACTTCCATGGTATGTTGGCAGGTGAGGGAAACGGGGCATGGGGTCACTTGAAGGAGCAGGCTGTGTTTTTATTGTGATTCCTGTTTGCTTTCTGAAACAGCAAAGCTTTAATCAACCTAAACTGAACCATAAAAGATTAACAACAGTTGTATAATTTTAAAATATCACTAAAACATTAGGAAAACAAAATGTTTCATATTTGGTCATCTGTCTCTTTTTTTTTCATCCTGGAGAATGAATTCAGGGCCTTTGATTCCCGCCCTTTTCTGGTTTTTATTTTGAGACGGTGTCTAGAGTTACTTTTCTGTCATTGTGACTCAATACCTGACATCTGCAACTTTAGGGGGAAAGATTTATGTTAGCTCCCAGTTTCGGAAGGTCACAGTCCATTGACAGGTGACTGGAAATGGTGGAATCATGCAGTGCAGCAGCAGCTGGAGCCCGAGCTGCGGAGTCAGGGCTCTGGAGACAGCTCTGCACAGCATGGCACAACAGAGAGAAGCCCGGGAGGCAGGGCGGAACCAGCACTCCTGGGCAGGTGGGCCGGATCTCTTAGTCACAGGATAGCTTTTCCTGGACTTCTGCTCTTACGGGGTTTAACCTTCTTATTGCCTGCAGGTGGCCCCTGCAAGTGTGTGACCAGCACCAGACAAAATTAGGCAAAAAGAAAAAAAAAAGAGTTACCACTTACCAACACAAATATTTAATGAAAAAAGTAGTGTATTTGACAATCATTTCTACGCCACCTGCTAGGAGCTGAGGGAATCCTAGGACATCCGTATGTCCTCCCAACAACACCGAGAGCTGGGAGGGGGACAAGGGGAAAGCCCGGGGTGCAGGTGGCAGGTGACACCCTGGGTACAACATTTAAGGAGACAGCAGCTCTCAGGCTCCTCCCTGCCCTTGCAAACTCCGAAGAGTGAGTGCTATGGTTGTAATACTTCCCCAACGCTGAAAGTTGGGGACTGTCCCCACATTCATGTGCTGATGGCATTTGCAAGTAGGGGCCTTGGGAAGTGATTAGGGTCAGCGGGTATCATAAGGATGGGTCCCCTGCGCAAGATGAAACCCAGCCTGGGCAATTTAGCAGCTTGACAAAACCCTCTCTGGGCAATTTAGCAGCTTGACAAAACCCTCTCTCAAGATCAAAAATAAAATTGGGCTAGGGATGTGGCTCAGTGGGGAGGCCCTGGGTTTGATCCTCTGTACTGCAAAACAACAAACAAACCAAGAAACAGAACCAAGGAAGAAAGACCCGAGCTTTCACGCTTACTCTGTCGGACATATTGTAGCATCATGATTTCTCTTTAAAAAGTATCCAGCCCATAGTCTTCCCTTGTAGCAACAGAGAACAGACTAAGACTATAAATGTCTCACTCCACGTTGGCCCTGGATGTGAGTCCGCACGGCTCTGACCCCATTCTCTGTTGGACTCACAAAGATTCTTTGGCTCCTGTTTCTCTGAGGCCCACATTCTTAGAAAATCTGGTTTTAACAAAGAGCTCTGCTGTCCATGAGGCAAGACTTCTCCCTGCATGTCGGATCACCCTCCAATTCTAAGACGTTCTTCCCCTTCTCCAGCCCCCAGGTAACGCTGAGTCACCTGCCATGTCCTCCTCAGCCAGAGTCCCGTTAGGACAGCTCCCCTCCCCCTACCTCCTTACCCTGGCAACGTCCCATTCGCTGAGCCCTACCCTGCTCCTTGGCTGCAGACTTTAAGATAAAGTCTTGCTAAGTTGGCTCGGCTGGGCTAGAACTTGTGATCCTCCTGCCTCAGCCTCCCAGAGTTATGGGCCTGTGTTACCTGGTCCTTTCTGTTTAATAGAGAAATAGATACTTTTGCTAGAATCATTTGATAGAAAAGGAAACAGAAGGACAGAGAGGCTCAGTGAGTTGCTTCAGATCACACAGCAGGTGAGCGGCTGAGCCAGCTCTTGGGCCCAGTCTGCCTGGCTCCTCACGCTCCTCAACGGAACACGCTAAAGTAAGAATGACACATGGGGATAAAGGAGTTTGTCACACACAAGCACACGCGCGTGCACACACACACGCATGAGCTGGGATTGCAGTACATATTTACAGGGCTCTCTGGCTTTCTGGCACCTGTACCAAAAGCTGGGAGGTTAATCCCCACCCCTCACAGGAAGCCCTCTGTGTCCAGCACTGGCGTCCAGGCCCTGGGCAGCCCTTAGGACCTGGGGTCTCTGTTAGGACTAGGGTCTTGGCTGGGAATCCTATAGTGAAGTGGAGGTGACAGAGGATCTGAGTTGAGCCAGGAGGGGTCCAGGCCTGGCTTGGCTGTGGGAAGGCCACAAGCCCGAAAACAGGCAGGAGATGTGTTTTAGATGGGCCAGTGGGGCTCTGAGGGCCTGTGCAAGTGGCCAGGGGTCAGTGACAGGCAGGGGAAGGGCGATCCATACCAGGAAGGGCCTGTGATCTCAGCACTCTGGGAGGCTGAGGCAGGATTGCAAGTGTGAGCCCAGCCCGGGTAACTTAGTGAAAAGCAAGATCTTTTCGCAAAAAGAGGGTGGGGGAGGCTGGGGATGTAGCTCTGTGCAAAGGCTCTAGATTCAGTCTCCAGAGAAAGAAATCAGCCCAAGAAGAAACACAGGGATACAGTAGTCCAGGTAGCCTGTTATATCTTTCCAAATGATAACTTCCATTCCTCAGTTATAGGCAGTTTTCTAGAAAAACTTGCAAAATACAGACAAGCAGAGAGAAAAGAAAGAGGGGACTGTTGTGCCCGAGGGGCCACTGCTGTGGCTGGGCTCTTCTGAATTATGCACACGTGGCTGCAAGCAAAGCGTGCACACGCATTTTTATTGAAATCGGATTATAATCTTTTATATTGCTCCGGATTTTTTTCTCATTTAGCATATTGGAAAATAAATTTTCCCATGACGACGTGAGTTCTCTGACGCTATGCCGAGCTGCCCGGGTGTCAGGAGTCGGCCGCTCCATCCCCACTTTGCGTGACCGGTTGATGGTGGACCCCGCCCGTCTATTACCTTTTACCCTGAACACAGAGTGGAAGAGAGCGGGGGATCACGGGAACCGGCGCTGTGGTGGGACTTGAACCCTCCTGCCTGGGCCTTCCCAGGATTGGAATGAGAGGCGCGCCCCACTGTCCCTCGCTTCTCTCCTCGGGCTCATTCTTCTGGACCTGCATTTTTTTTCTGAAGGTAAATTCCTAAAAATAAAGCGAGAATTAGAGTGGGTGTTTGGAAAGTTGGAGAATTGGGATGGGCGTATGCGAGGAAGACAGAGGTCCCCCGGGTCCGGGCGGAGGGGGCGGGGCTAGGGGCGGGGCCTCCCGAAACCCCGCCCCGCCTCTGTGACGTCGGCGCCGGCGGAACCCGGGACCCCGGCGGCGGTGGCTGCGGCTGCGGCGGTGGCCCGAGCGGTCCTGGCTCCCGGTGGCGCGGGCGCGGCCATGAGCGGGTCCAGCGGCCGACAGCCGGGCACGGAGCAAGGTAGGCGGCGCGCGGGGATGCGGGGGGGACCCGGAGGGGACGCGGGGGCGGGGGGACGCCGAGGGTACCCGGGATCTGCGCTCGCCCCTCCGGCCCTGCCCGCCAGATGGGCCCCGGAGGGGCTGCCCCGGGGGGTCGCAGCCACCTTGTCTACCGAGCGAGGCGCTGCGATCCTCGCCCGTCCCGGCGCCTGAGACAAGGCGCCACCTCCCCACGCGTTCCTGCCTCACCGCGATCGCCGCGACTTAAGACCGAATTCTGCCGCGGCTCTCGGTGGCTGTGTGACTCTCGGTAAGCCGCCTCCCCTCTCTGAGCCTGAGTCTCCAGGTTGGTGGCGGACTTAGCCGAGAAACCCGGCAGGTGCGTGGCACAGCCCTTCTACTTAAGAAGTGCCCAGAAGTGGCCGCGAGCCGAGACCACCACGTTTTCTTTTAAGTGAGATGCAATGCACAGTGAGCTCTGCAGCCCCATGACTTTTTGGATAAATATGTAAAACCTCTGCCCCGTGGAGGTGGGGAAGTTGCCAGCACCTGACGACTGGCTCACTCTTAGCGTTGGCGTCTTATTTCGGGCTGTGCGCTTAGTGACAGCGAGCGCCCGGCTTCCCGGGCTCCTGTGTGGGTGTGTGGAATTCCCACGTTGCAAAGTGCGTGAGCCGTGGTGGTTTTGTTGGTTTTGTTCGGTTTCCTCCCACGCTGGGGGTGAAGCCAGGGCCTTTGCACGGAGGAAAGGCATCCCCAGGCTTCGTATGTGAAGGGTCTTGCTGAATGGGCCAGGCTGGGCTTGAACTTGCCGTCCTATGCCTCAGCTTCCCGGAGTGCAGGGATTCCATGTGTGGGCACCGTGCCCAGCCAAGCACCTCGTCCTGATTCAGGGGATTCTGTGTGGCAGATGCGGGAGGCTGAGTCAGTCCTGCACCCTGTCCTGTGCAGCCTTCCTTAGCCACTCACGTGGCCCTCGCTGGGCAACGAAGTCTTGAGAAATGTCACCAGAGATCACCGTGTTTTAACAGTTAGAAGTTTATGATCCTGTGGGGGCCACATGACCAGCTGTTCCGGGCAGTGGGTTGGGCATATTTGATTTATGGTAAAACCAGTGTGGTGGATTTGAGCACTGTGCAATTCCTGTTGGATTGTTCTCAATGCCTAGAAGAAAAATCTCGAAGATGCTTATACTCTGGAAAAGAGCCGAGGACTCAGAGAAGAAAAGAATCAGGCAAGGTTCAGTGTTGATCATTTCCCAACTCAGTCCTGGTGTCCCCGGTTCACTTTCAGGCCGTTGCTTATAGCAGGGCTGGGAAGGGAGCTCAGGTGGTCTCAGGACTGCAAAAACAAATCACCACACAGGAAAAGAAAACAAACAAAAAACCCATTCAGGTAATTTTTTGTTTGTTTGTTTGAGACAGGGTCTCCCTCTGCAGCCCAGGCTGGTCTTGAACTTACTATGGAGCCCAGGCTGGCCTTGGACTCATGGCAATCCTCCTGCCTCAGCCTCCCAAGTGCTGGGATTACAGATGTGCACCACCACACCCGCCTCCTGTGGTGCTGGGGCACCCAACTCAGGTACTTAGGACTTGAGGTAGCACTTGCCAGGTGGGTGCGTTAATCGCTGAGCCATTCCTCCAGCCCCGGGACTTTCTAAGTCTTCTTTTTTATAAATCCCTTGTCCAGGTGAAAGGTCCCCACCGTTGCTGGGAGAGATCTTCTTGGGCATGCATTGGCCAGCACAGGACAGTGGCTCAGAAGGACTGCTGTGTCTAAGTTTGTAGCACTTTATAAACAGTGACTCACTGTAAGGCTATCATGGCAGGACAGCTGGGTGGGAGGGTGGTAGTCAGCTGCCCATCACTAACAAAAGCTAAGTTAATAAAAAAAAAAATAAAGGCAGATGTGGTTGCTTATCTTGTGATCCCAGTGTTGTGGTAGGCTGAGACAGGAAGATGGTGAGTTTCAGCGCATCCTGGGTAACTTAGCGACACAGTGAGACCCAGGGGATGTCGCTCAGTGTTGAGGCCCTGAGTTCAGTCTGCAGCAGCGTGCACACACACACGCACACATGCTAAAAGCTTTATTTTGGCTCCTTTTGTGGGGGGGGCGGGGATTGAGTCCCCGAGAGGCTGGCTCTGTTGCTTTGGGTTATGGCAAGACGGCACACAGTGGCAGAGACGTGCCAGAGCCCATACTGCTGTCCTTGGGGCCAGGGCAGTGGAGGGAGGGAGAGCAGAGTCAAAGGCACAGCCCCAGCTACCCGAAGACCTCGGCGAGGCCCGGCCTCCTGCACCTCCCAGTTCCCTGCGCCAGCACCCAGGGAACCGAACCGTCAAAACGGGGACCTCTGGGGGACGCGTGTCCAAACACAGCAAGAGGCAAGAGACAGAGGGTCTGTCTCGAAGGCTAGGAAGCGCGCTCCCAGATTGTGCCACTCCCCTGCCGAATCACAACTTTCTGATGGCTTCTCACCGCCCTGAGGATAAACTCCAGCTCTTCAATGCCAGCCAACAAGACCTAGTAACTAACCCCAGCCCACTGGACCAGGCCCTGTCACCGACAACTGTCTTTTAACCTATGCTGTTCCAGTGACACTGGCTGCCTGCCGGTTCCCCAGCTCAGTTCTGGCTCAGGACCTTTGCGTCTGCTGTTCTCTTTGTCTGGATTGTTTTTCCTTTTGATCTGCTTTCTCCTCTGCCAGGTCTCAGAGAGGCAGATCTCTGGGGCTGTCCGGTCTGAAGGAGTGTGTCCTCCTTCCTTCCTTGTAAGCATCCGTCTGCGTGGATTGTTTCCCTGTCTCGTAACTGTCTTTCTAGTATGTTCTTGTTCCCCTGGGACCTAGCAGGAGTCTGGCAGACAGGAGATCCTTGCATATACTTTGAATGACTAAATGACCAGAGCCCCCTCAGCCCCGCGGGCATGTAGGGGTTGCGGGTCTGGACTTGGGAGACCCCGCTATAAATCCGCATCCCCATTTGCTGGTTTTATCCTTGGACAGATCTTAAGTACTTGGTGCCTCAGTTCCCTCCTATATTAGGTTTCTGCATGTACACGGCAGAGGGTTATGATACGGGCGCATTTAGTAAGTGGTCACATTTGTTATCTGTGTGGGTAGTGAATCACCCCAAGGGACACAGGACAATAGCAATCAGCTTCTGCGGGGTAGAAATTGGGAGTGGTGGCTCCGTCTCTGCCACTCAGGGTCTTTTAGAGGTCGCTACAGTCAAGTGTGGGCCATGCAATCGTCTGGATCCTTGGCTGGGGCTGGGAGCAGGGGATCCCCCTAAGATGGCACCCCCGGTTGGCGGGACCTCCCAGGGGGCGGCTCAGATGTCCCCGTGACAGGGATCAGCCTGTTCACAGCAGTGGTCATGGAGCCTGTATAATTTCTTCTTCTCCTTCTTTTTCTGTGATCGAGCCTGAGGCCTTCACTAACTAGATCTAACTAGATCCCCAGCCCCATTTTCAATTTTGATCTTGAGACAACATTTTCCTAAGTCACCAAGTTGCCTGGGTTGGGCTTGAACTTACAATCTTCCTGCCTCAACCTCCCAGAGTGCTGGGATCATAGCCTGAGCCACTGGGCCCGGCTCCCTGTGTGATTTCTGCAGAGCCCCGTTGGCCCCCAGAGTTGAGCGGATGTCCCTGCCCTAGCTCCTCCTCTCCCCACATCCACCCAGTGCTCTTCCTTTTTGACCTTGCCCGACCCCCAGCTGTGACCCTGCTTCTTTATGAGGCGCACACACCCCTTGTTGCCTTATCATTCAGTTGGTGTCACTTCCTCCCAGAAGCCTTTCCTGATTACCTCCTCCTCCCATGTGGCACTCAGTGTCCCTTCTCTGTGCCCGCACAGCCCCTGGCCTTCCCTGTCAACGCATCCATGTAGCTGTGCTTGCCTCTCTTGAGTTTTGCTTTTAAGAGCAGAGGTTTGAGAATTGACTGGTCCCGACCCGCACACGGCCTCTTAGGAGCTGCCGGATCTGTATTTGCAGCCACTGCCCGCTGCCATCATTACCACCCGAGCCCCACCTCCCGTGAGCCTGGCACAGCCGCCCAGGGCGGGTCATGGAGCAGAGTGGGCATGAGCCACCTCATGCTTCCCAAGTCCCTGCCTCCCGCCACACCTGGGTGGCCTTGCATGGGCGGGAGAGCCGGCTCAAGGCTGCGGTGGATCTGGTGCCGGGATTGTGCATTGCCTGGTATGCACAGAAACAAAGTGCACTGTGAACTCCCAAGTTTGAGGCATCTGGAAACCGCCTCCCTCCCCCGGCAAGGAGGACCTGCCTGCCGTTACCTGGTCCCTGGTGCTACAAGGTCCGGGGGCCACTCGTCTAGACCGGGGCCACTCGTCTAGACCGGTCCTTAGGTGTTGGTGGGTTTTTCATAGACTGTATTAAACTTGAACACAAGTGGCCATGTGACCTGGTGTTCATGTTCCCCATATCTGTTCCCTCCAGGCCTCAGGGACCCCTCACCCGGGAAGGAGTTGCCAGAGAGTGTTCTGGGCACAGCCAGGGCTCTGCGGCCAGTTTTCAGGCTGGGTTGGGTGTTTTGGGGCTCCACCCTTCTGACGTGCGCCCCCTTTTGTCCATTGTCTGAAGGAGACTCAGCTCTGCCCAGGTCCTTTCTTAGACCCAGAGGTCCCTTTTCTGTTTATTTGTTTTTATCCTTCCAGAAGTGAGGGCTTTAGAGAGAGAATAGGGGGAAATAACTTTGCAGCATGGTGGCTTGTTGCAATCTGTGTCCACCCAGACCTCTGTTCCCAAACCTCCCTCCTCCTAGGACTGCAGGCAAGGAACAGAGCCAGCCCTGAGGCCGGCCTGGGAGCCGGTGGGGAGGAGACAGCCGGGTCCCTGTTGGGAGCCCAGAGCTTGAGGCCCCTGGAGGCATCCTGGAAGTGGTGGCAGGCCTCTAAGCCCAGCACTCTGGGAAGCTGAGGCCAGCCAGTGGCAAGTTCCAGCCCCCACCCCCTCTCCCCTCAGCACTGTAAAATAAAAACCCCACAAAGGGCAAGTCTCAGAACTAAACCAATCGAAGAGCGAGATCAGAGGGTCCTGCTGGGCGAGGGGCCCAGGATGCCCAGGAGCTGGGTGTGTTGGTGCAGGTGAAGAGGGCGCCGAGGGGTAACATGAGCCAAGGGCCGGGGTTGGCCTGGCCTTCGTAGGTTGAGAGGCCTCAGGCTTGGAGGAGAAGACAGGTTGGGCTGGACAGGTAGAAACTAGATGCAAGATGGGGCAGGCCCGGTCTGCTGTTGGCTTTTGGATTCTGTATGTTACAGTTGCTCTGTCTGTGAAGAGTATTTGCTCGTTGTTTTTTTCCCCCCCTTCTGGAAACTGGAATTTTGGGAATTTACTTGACAAGCAATTGAGATGGCTCGGGTCTGGATTGTCCCCCAGGGGCCCATGTGTTGGACATTTGGTCTTACATGGTGGTTTTGGGGAGGTGGTGGGGTACCTTTAAGAGGTGGGGACTCATGGGAGGGCCTGCAGACAAGTAAGGAAATGCCCACGAAGGGGACTTGGCACCTGCCTTCCCCCTGCCTCCTGCTTGACAGTGGGATGCCCTTCCCTATCTGGACACAGACCTGCCCAGAACTGGGCCAATGTGGGCACCATGCCCTTGAACCTTCAGAACTCTGAGCCAACCCAGCCTCCTCATACTATTACCCTGCCTCAGGTATTTTGTGATAGTAATGAGAAACGGCCTGATACACTCCTGGGATGGAACAGTAATATTCTTGAGCTCCAGGATCCACTTGACAGGAATTTGCTGATCATGTGTGATGCGCCAGTTGCCGTGTTAATTTCCAGGCGGGTAAGAGTGAATACAGAGCTGGGGATGGGTGGCATATACCTGTGATCCCAGCATTCTGGGAGGCTGAGGCAGGAGGATCACACGTTTGAGCTCAGCTGGACAACTGGGCAACTTTGTGAGACCCAGTCTCAAAATGAAAAATAAAACAGGGCCGGGAGTGTGGCTCCCTGTGAAGGCCCTGGGTTTCATTTCCAGCACAAACAACTGCATGAATGAACCTGATATGTAGAGGACTTTGCCCAGCCTCAGGTAAAGATCTTATCTGTGGAATGAGGGCCTGTATGTTTGTGGACAGGCCGATAAGACAATTGAGAGGTTCGCAGGCCTTCAGGTGGAAAGGCTTCCCTGTGATCCCTGTGCCCGCCCAGGGCTCAGTGAAGGCCGCCTGTTATTGCTCTTGGTACTGTTGGCACTTTCTCTTTTGGGGACATCTTTGCAAAGGACAGGACCTCTCCACCCAAGGGGACACTGGGTCTGTGGCAGGAAGATCCACATATATTAAGTTTGATAGATAACCACAGTCAGAGCCTCAGGTGTCTAGCACAATAGGTGAGGCTTGTTCCAAGCCAGGGCTCTGCAAACTGTGGCCTATGCCTGGATCTGGCTGCCACCTATTTTTATAAATAAAATTTTACTAGAACACAGCCACTGTGTTTATGTCGGGATCACCTAGGGCTCCTTTCCTGCACTATGAGCGTTGCTGAGGAGTTGGGATAGGGACAGAATGGCAGATGGTAAATTTTTCCTGTCAGGCTGTTCACAGAGAAGGTCCGCTGGTCTCCTGCCTCAGGACTCACTGTGTGATAGCCCCTGCTTCCCCGCTTTCCAGTTGGAGAAACTGAGGTACAGAATGGTTAAGAAACAGGCCAGTTGCCCAGGTGGCAAGTAGAGCTGGATTGGGATCCAGGCAGGTGGCTGTGGAGGCTGGGCTCTCTGCTGCATGCCTTGCCACATCCCCCATCACATGGGGTCATGGTGATGGCTCCAGACACGATGCTCTGCTGCCTCAGGGCCTGGGGACCCCAGTGTAGGCCCTGCTGGCTCTGATCAGCAAGTTAGTCACTGCTCCTGAGCACCGGCTTGCTCATAAAGCGTGGGACCCAGACGTGCCAGGCCCCACCTGGATGCCAGCTGGCGTGACTCACGCAGGTTCTCCCGGCCCTGCCCTTCTGACGTCTGGCTGGCTCCTGGGTTGAGCTTGTTAAGATCTAGGATAAGGAGTCTTCCATCCTTGAATTATGCAAACGGATTAAAGAAACTCACGCTGTCACTAAAACTGCGGAAGTTGTGGCGATACAGTGTGCCAAGTGTGGTTGTGGGGGCCTCTGACCCAGCACACTCTAGGAGGCCGAGGCAGGAGGATTGCAACTTAAAGCCCATCCTGAGCAACTTAGTGAGAACCTGTCTCCAAAATAAATAAATAGGTAAAATAAATAGCCAAGGATGTAGTCCAGGGAAGAGGCCATGGGTTCAATTTCAATCTTCAGTACTACCAAAAAAATGTATATATATAGTATATATAAACAAAAATTCAAGATAAGTATTTAATTAAAATGGAAAGGCTTCAGATCTGTATATGTATGTATAGGGAAAAAATAGTATGAATAGAGTTCAGTCCTATCTTTGGTGTTCACAGGGGTCTGGGAGGTATCTTTTAAAGTAAGGGGAGACCGCGGTGACAGCCTCGTGCCCTCTGACCAGGGTTTCTGTCATCCTGTGAGTGGGAAGCAATGCTGCCTGGACTCAGCACCAAATATGGTGGGACTGGACTCTTGGCAAGCCCTCCTGGGAAGCTGGTGTGGGCATTGGTGCCACTTAGGTCATACTTGGCCTGCAGCCCACAAGGGCTCTCTTGTCCTTTGTTGGGATTGGCTCTGCACAGTGGCATGACCTGCTAGGAGCTTCAGGAGCCAAGGATGCTCCTCGATGCACCTGTCTTTGCGTTTCATTCACTGATTTGTTTGTTCGTTTGTTCTGTAGGTGAAGAGCCGGCTAGGAGCAACACTGTGGTAGGCCTCAGAAAAACTATACATCAGCCGGCTTGGCGGCTCTGGCCTACAATCCCAGCACTCTGGGAGGCTGAGGCAGGAGGAATGCAAATTCAAGCCCAGCGTGGGCAAATTAGAGAGACCATATCTCCAAAATAACTTTTTTTTCTCCAAAGGGCAAGGGATATAGTTCAGTGAGAAGGCCCTGGCTTGGTTCTCCAGACCCAAGGGGAGGAGTGGGGAAAGCAGCTACACCCACTCTGGCCCGTGACTCCCATACTGACCCGCTCATTCCTTCATCTCAATCATAATCTACTCATTGTGGAGACCAGGCCTCGGTGGCTGTGTGGTCCTAGGCATTCCTGGGTGGAGACACCCTGGTGTCTGAAATATGCCCCCCCAACCCACATTATACAAATGGCGAGCAAGCAGCCTACACAGTGACCACAGAACATCAGTGGCCAGGTTGATGGCTGCCATCCATAGCTAGAGAAACTCCGTGGGACGTCTGGCATTAACGGGCACAGGTGTTCTTGTTCTTTAAGGATGAGCTCACTGAGGCTCACACGGGGTAGAGGGACCTGTCTCGTGAAGAAGCGGTAACCAGGTCTGACATTAAAGGAGTGGCCTGTAACCCCAGCGTTCTGGAAGGCTGAGGCAGGAGGACCACAGGTTCCAGCCCAGCCTGCATGACTTTGTGAGATCTGGTCTCAAAGACCAAAATAAGAAATAAAATAATGAACAAATAGTGAAGGAGTGGGCAGGTCGTGGTCCCTCTGGCCCTTGGTGTCCCTGCTGCAGAGCCGGGGCAGTGGAGCCTCCTGTGCTGACCAGGGCAGTAGGCCGGCATGAGAAACCGGGTGACGTTATGCTTTGAAAGGGTGTGGTCCTGCCGGAGATGACAGCAGGTCAGTGCTGGGTGTCAAAATAAAGATGCCTTCTTCCAAAGGGATGGTGGGAATTTCTTTGTTGTTCTTTCATTTGCTTTTTTTCCTGTTCTTTCTGTGTGCGCGCGTGTGTGTGTTTCGTTCTGTGGTGCTGGGGATGAACCCTAGGCCTCTGTACTTAGCTACATCTTCAGCTCTTTTTATTTATTTATGTATTTATGTATTTATTCATTTATTTTTTATGAGCCAGGATCTTGCCAAGAGGCTGAATTTGCCCGGGCTGACCTCAAAAACTGTGATTCTCCTGCACAAGCTTCCTGAATAACTGGGATTAGGGGTGTGTACCACCGTGCCTGGCTGCTCAGACTCTGTGCGTGCGTGCGTGCGTGCATGCGTGCGTGCGTGTGTGTGTGTGTGTGTGTGTGTGTGTGTGTGTGGTTACTGGAAACTGAACCTCAGGCCTTCCTGTTGTGCTACCTCCTAACCCTTTTAAGATTTTACTTCTTATGCTGAGGATGTAGCTTAGTTCTAAAACAAAGCAAAAGACCACAAAAAAGACCAAAAAAAATTCACTTCTTTATATTTACTTATTTCTAGTTGCAGTACTAGGGCTTGGGGCTGAACCCAGGGCATTCACATGGAGCCGGATCTCTGTCTCCTCTGGCTCTTTTTTTTTTTTGAGATAAGGTCTCACCAAGAAACTAAGTTTCCTCAGTTGGGCTTGAACTTACGATCCTTCCTGCCTCAGTCTCCAGGGGTGCTGGGATGACAGGTGCATACCACTGTGCCTGGCTGATCAGACCCTTTTTAATTTTAAGGAGGCTAAAGAGGAAAAAATCGTTCCTGTCCAGGGTCGGGCATCTGGGAATCAGGGTGTGCCCCACCAATGGCACATGTGCTTCTGAGCAGGAGGGTCTGTGACCCTCTGCTGAAATTTTACATGCGTGGTTGGCTGGATTGCTTCCTGGAGAAGGAAGGCTCCAGCTCTGGGGTCTGATGAACCACACTGTTTCCCTCATCCTGGCGTTTAGTACAGCTGTGTGAGTGGGCAAGCTGCCCACCCTCCTGCCTCAGCTTGTTCATCTGTTAAATGGGTATATCTGGGTTCCAGGAGCCGCTGGGAACAGGCGGTGTGCTCAGCGCCCTGGTAGCCTGAGCCTTCTCATCTGTGTTGTGAGGAACTGAGTCCGCACCATCCGTTACATTCCTGAGATGCAGGCACCTGACTACAGGACAATCAGTGTCCCCTCTGGGGTGGCTGAGCAGGAGATGACAAGCCAGCACTTGGGCCAAGCCCAGCCCTGCCCTGTCCCTGACCCCCAGCTACTGAATATGCAGCAGTTCTCTGCATCTCCAGGACCTTTGTTCGGGCTCATAATGGATCTTTGTTGCTGCTGGAGGGAGGAGTGGCCCGTGTCAGCCCTGTTACTAAGGGAGTGTATCACATCCTCAGGGTGTGTTGGGCGGAAACCGAGAGGGTGAGTGGGGCATGTGTCTGTGTGTCATCCGCAGGGGGACACGGCGGTGGTCTTGTCTGAGCGTGCCCAGCAGAGAGAGAGGCAGTGACCCAGACCAGAGTGCTCCAGCAGGGCCTTGGCTGGTCTGCTCCTCACGGGCTAGGGCACCTGTGGGGCCCCCTGTGTCTGCATCGTCTACCCTGTGATTATCCTTGAGGCGGTGAACAGCCCAGGGGCCAAACCCTGTGCAGAGCCTGCCAGCCCTCAGGGTGGACCATTCTTTCCTTCTTTCTTTCTTTCCCTCCTTCCTTCCATCTTCTTTTTTTCTTTAGAGACAAAAATCTTACTCTGTAGTCCAGGCTGGTCCTGAACTCACTCTTTAGCCCAGGCTGCCTTCAAACTCAACAGCTGTCTTCCTGACCATGCCCAGCTTATGTGGTGCTAGGAATCAACTGGGGGCCTTGCACTTACGAGGCAAGCTTTCTAACGGCTGTTCTATTCTTCCTGCCCAGGGGTGACCCGTTAAAATGGTGACACACACTTGTAATCTCAGCACTCTGGGAGGCTGAGGCAGGAGGATTGCAAGTTCAAACCCAGCGTGCGCAACTTCACAATTTAGCAAGACCCTGTCTCAGAATCAAAAACAAAACAAACATAAACAAAGGCTACAGAGGTAGCTCAGCACAAAAGGCTTCTGGTTCAGTCCCTAGCACTGCGGATGGACAGGCAAAAATATGGTCAGATCATGACATGCTCCAGCCCAGAGCCCTGAGGGACATCCGTCTCAGTCACAGCTGACTGTCATATCACAGCCTGCAAAGCCGATTGGATCTGACCCCAGCCACCTCTCACACCTCTGATATTAGACCCGCCCGTCGTTGGACAGGCTAGCTTAAACTATTTGTGATTTCTGCTGATTGCGCAGTCCAGGAACAAAGCAGGGGGCAGAGGGCACAGCCCGCACCACTGTGTGTAATGACTGTCAGGGCCTGAGGGTCCGGGGTGGAAGCTGGCACCTGACTTCTCCTCCTTGTGGGCTCCAGGCCTCCTCTCTGCGTGGGTCCTGCTGTGACCGGGCTGCTTACATGACAGCCCCATGCCCGAGAGCACAGAATTGGGAACTGCCGGCCCTTCTGTGACTCATGTCTAGACTGGCAGAGTTTCCCTCCCGTTGTGTGATGAGCTATTCCTCTAGCCCATATTTTTATTTTTTTATACTGGAGTAAATGTTAGGTCTTTTTATACCCCAACCTTTTTTATTCTTATTTCATCTTGCTGAGACACTAAATTGCCCACACTGGACTCGAACTTGGTGTGCAGCACCTTTCTGCCCATCCAGTAGGGTTCCTGTGTGCCACAGACAGTGCTGGACCCTGAGCCACAGTGGTGAGGATATCAGGGCAGTGAGGGCCTCTGGGAACTCACCATGAGGAAGGGACACTTTCCCTGGGGAAGTGACAATTGAGTAGGAGTTCAGAGGGTAAAGAGATGGGTCAGGTTTGTTCCAGGCAGAGGGAACAGCATCTGCAAATGCTCTGAGGAGGAGGAGAAAGCTGAACCTGTGTCTGAAAGATCCTAAAAATGTGTGATTGGAAGGCAGAGGGGCCAGAGTAGATAGGGTCAGGGGGTAGAGGGCTTTGAGGGCTGGGCAAGGGCTTGGGGCCCCTCAGCAACTGTTTTCTCATCTGTAAATTGAAGATAATAATAACCTTTGTTTCAGTACTGTGAGAGTCTGGAGGCAACAGGGGTCAGCTAGCGGAAGGCTGGGTCTGTGATGTCCCATGTTCTATGTAGTGGGTCGAAGCATTATTTTTTCTCTTCCTTCCTTCCTTCCTTTCTTCCTTCCTTCCTTCTTTCCTTCCTTCCTCCCTTCCTTCCTTCCTTCTGATGCTGGAGCTTAAGGCCAGGGCCTTCACACTGAGCTGCATCCCAGCCTGTTTTATTACTTGAGACAGTGTCTCACTAGGTTGCCCACCCTGGTCTTGAACTTGAAATCCTTCTGCCTCAATTCCCCACAGTGCTGGGATTACAGAGCTGGGCTTCCAGTCCTTCTTAATGGCTTATTTTGAGACACGATCCAGCTACGTCATAAATTACCCAGACTGGGCTGGAAACTGCAGTCCTCCCACCTCAGCCTCACAGAGTGCTGGAATCCCAGGTGCTGCATCACCACATCCAGCCGCATGGGCTTGTGGCCGGCTCCAGAGAGGAATAGAAGCTTGCAGGGCCTCCTGGGCACAGCCTCTCTTCCACTGTGTTCTGTTGGTCCAAGCAGAGAGCACAAGGCCGGCCCAGTCCTGGAGTGTGTTTGTCTCTCCTACCACACATGGGAAATGCCCCTTCAGTGCTCCTAGAGTGGAGGTTGTTACCGCTTTGCACAGCACTTTGTGCATTTTGGGTTTGTCTGTGCTATTATACTTTGCACCGGGTAAAGATAGAGTGGATGTCACTAGCCCCATTTGACACGTGAGCCACACACTGATCTGGTAGCTGCCAGGCACTAGAACTCAGATACAGTGTAACACCTGAAGCAGCTTTGCAAACCCGTCTGCAGCAGGTGGACCCATCCGCAGGCGATTTCATTGTCCTGAGCACCTCCATGGTAAAGAAACTAAGATCCTCATGCTTTTGTTACTGGCCCAGGCTGGTGACTGTCTGCAAGGTTTAATTATGGTCTCCAGGATCCAAGTCTCCTCCCCGAGTGTTGTTTTCAGGCTCTCCAGTGCTCTGGAGTGAATTATGCTTTTCTTTTCTTACCCAGAGAACCTCTCTCTGGACTCCAGCTGCCTCTCCTCCCCACCAGTGAACTTCCTTCAAGAACTACCAAGCTACCGGTCCATTGCCCGTAGGAGGACAACCTTTGTTTCTGGGGACAAGCCAACTGGTGCATTGCTGAAGCCGACAGAGTCTTATAGCAGCCATCTGGAGGGAGGAATCGCTGAAAACCTCGACGGCCAGTCCATTCGGAAGTATGCGCTGAACATCTCCGAGAAGCGGAGACTCAGGTTTGTTTGGTAGCCGCCTGGAGCCAATCTGATGAGCCGTGGTGTGTTTCCTGCACGGAATGCCTTTCCCGAAGAGCTCACCTCGTTGAATCTCTATCCCCTAGGGTGCGCTAAGCTGCAGTGACATACTCACTCATGCAATCTCTCAATAAACTATCAATTCATTTCCTGCTCAATAAAGTCCCAGGTTCAGTTCAGTGGAGACTTTCCCGAGCTGCTTTTGTCTTGGGGCTTGGCACCCTGCGAAGCCTCCATGTCTGCATCCAGCCTGTAGGAAGGGAACAACGCAGAGGGGTGGGTGCAACAGTCAGTGACGCTGTATAACAAACCACCCCGTGGTTTAGCAGCTTAATCATTTCACAAAGCTGCAAACAGGCTGGGCAGTTCCATTTTTCCACTGGGTTCTATGTACCTGTGGTCCTCTATGCAGATACTGTGTGATCCAGACTGGGGTCAGTGTCCTTTAGGTTGGTCTGGATGGCCTCAGTGGGATGGTCGCCTGGGCTCATTGTCTCTTGGGTCAGCTGAGGCATGTTCACCTGGTGGCAGCTGAGGCCATGAGAAGCAGAAGCTGCAAGCCTCCTGAGGCTGGCTTAGACCTGGGGGAGCGTCACTTCCTGTCCTGTGGTCACAACCAGCCTAGATTCAGTAGGCAGGAAGAGCAATTCCTCTTCCTGGTGATTTTTATTTCTAATTTTTGGTGGAGGCAGGGAGCTGGAAGGTTAAAAGAAATTGCCAGATAAAGTCAAACTTCATGAAAGGGGGCCTCCCCCCCCACGTCTCCATTTCGGACTCACACAGATTGAATTCTTGTAACTGACCACTGACGGCTCTGGATGCCAGACTTGCCAATGCAGGGGCCTCCGGCTGGTTGGGGAAGGAAATTGGGAGACTTGGGAGAGCAGCAGCCATGTTTGTCTGGTTTCCCAGTAAATCCCTAGAGCAGGACTCCTGTCGGCAAAGGTGAGGCCACTAATGGCCGGAAGCTCCTGAGCACTTACGTCTAGCCCTGCGCTGCTCTAAGCCGGGCCCAGTGGCACAGGCCTGTACACCCAGCATTCTGGGAGGCTGAGGCAGGAGGATCTCAATTACAAGCCTAGTCTGGGCAACTTAGCGAGACCCTGTCTCAAAGTCCAAGATAAAAATGGGTAGGAATGATCGCTGTTTATGAAGACCCCGGGCTTGATGCCCAGTATCGCGGTTAGCAAAAAAACAACACAGAAAAAGCTGTGCATTTCCTTCCATTGTCTCCTGCCTCAGCGCAGCTCATTTGCGGCCTTGGGGGCCAGGTCATTCTCCCTGTGGGGCTGTCTGCTTGTGCTAGATGTCCAGCGACATCCCTGCCCTCTACCTACTGACGTCAGCAGCACCTTTTCCCCACAGTTGGGACGGTCTGAAATGTCCGCAGACACTGCCTGGCGACCCATGGCAGGAAATCTCCTCTGATTAGGCAGCCCTGGTTACAGGGTAGGTGCTTTCCTGACCCCACGTGCAGACCAGGAAAGTGGGGCGGGGTGTAGCGGCGCATTGAATGAACCAGGGTCGGCCCTTCTCCTGGTTGCTGGAGGACAGGCTAGGGTGGAGGCTGGGTCACATGCAGAGGAATGGCTGGCAGAGAGCCCTTGTGTCGGGCTGGGGACGAGTCACAGGCTGTGCCCCTGAAGCCGTGTGCTCCTCATGAGCCCTCCCTCACTGCCTGTGGCACTTAGCTCCTTGTCACCCCCAGCCCCTCCTCCAGCACCAACTTGGACTCTGCAGAGCTCCCGAGGAGCCCTGATCAAGCCCCGCTCTTGCAGGGTTTCTCCTGAGAGCTGTAGTTGTGGAACTCAGGATGTCCCACCGTGTCCCCCAGGGCCGGGCAGTAGACCTTTCAGGCCATGCGGTCTCTGTCATAGCTGCTTGCCTCTGCTTTTGCAGCAGGGAAGCAGCTCAGAGGATTCCTGGTGAATTCGGTCTGAGGCTGGCTGTGTACCCGTAATGCTGCCTTGATGGACACTGACATTGAATTTCATGTGATTTTCACATATCACGAAAAGGCCTTCTTTTTTAACCATTTAAAAATGCAAACACGGTTACAGCTGGCAGGCAGGATTTGGTCTGTGGTTCATTCACTGCAGATCCCCACTGAGACTCCAGCCATTCCAGCTGGCCCACAGTTGGTGCCTGTGAAGCATTCTGTTCCCATCCCCCAGGGGCATTGAGCTGTGACTAGGGAAATGCCCAGGGTCACAGCTGACAGATGGAGGCCAGGAATGCTGCTGGACAGTGGCTCTCACAGCACAGGGCTAGCTGGCTCCAGGCTTCACTCGTGCAAGGTTAAGAAAGTGCTCTATGTCTGTAATCCCAATATTTTGGGAGGCTGAGGCAGGAGGACACAAGTCTTAGTCTCAGTAAGGCACTTTAGCCAGACTCTATTTCAGAATAAAAAAGGCTATGGATATAGCTCAGTGCAAAGGCCTTGGATTCAGTCCCCAGTGCTTGTCAAAAAAAAAAAAAAAAAAAAAAAAGTCCAGTGTAGATCAGCCCAGTGCCTGCCTCCTAAACATGCACTCAGCCATTTAGAAGGAAGGAGGACAGAGGTGGAGTTAAGAGGGGTAATAAAGGGCTGGAGGAATGGCACCGCAGTTAAAGTGCTTGCCTTGAAAGCACAAGGCCCTGAGTTCACTTTTCTATTATCACATAAAGCTGGGCGTGGTGGCGCATGCCTGTAATCCAGCACTTGGGCGGCTGAAGCAGTTGGATTGCTGTCCTCAATCTACCCACAAGGGAGGCTGGAAAGTGTCTCTAGCCAGTCCCAGGCCAGCCTAGGCTCCATAGTGAGTTCAGGACCAACCTGGGCTACAGAGCGAGACCCTGTCTCAAAAAACCAAACCAAAGAAAACAAAAATGAAACAGGGGTAATGAAAGGAGAAAGGGCCTAAGGACGGTTCAGGAATAGTGAGGTCCATGCGGGACTGGGCCTAGGAGAGGGCTGGATGGGCTGGGAGCCAGGGTCTGCCTGATGGGGACCTTGAATTCCAAGCTGAAGGCTGTGCTTTCCAGTCTGTGAGCAGCGACGGGCCAGAAAACTAGAATCTATCTCTGTGTCTGTCTATCTGCCTGTCTATCTGATTTCTTCTGTCTTATCTACCTGTCTGTGCTCATGGGAGAGCAAGTTTCTTCCCATAAAAGCAGGAAGAGTCCACAGTTCTGATTGGGGGTCGACGTGTTCATTGGGTGATAGCTAAGCAAGTGTCATGGGGGGGGGAGGATGTTAATCAAATTGTTATGTGATGGAAGAGAGTGTAGTCTAAAAAGAAAGGGTGTCCTGGGAAGTAGAATGAGGGAACGTGACTAACCCTGGGGTAGGGAAGAAGGGCAAGTGTGGCCCCACGGGGTTACTTTACTGGGTGGCGAGTAGCCGTCACAAAGTAGCCACAGCTTTATTCAACCTTTTAAAGCCTTGTTGGGCTCTTTTAAAAATACCTTTCATTGTTTTGGTGGTACAATGCATGTATAAAATTTACCAGTTAGATGAATTGATGGCACACAGTTCAGTGGTGCTAAGTATATTGACAATGTTGTGACTGTCACCACCATCCCGCCAAAAATGGATGCTCTTTCTGGTTGGAGACGGAACCCATAACCCACAGTTGCCCTTGTTTTCCCTGCCGCAGTCCTAAGATGCCTTCCACCTATTCTCTGTTTCTATACACTGACTAATTGTAGACATTCTGTGTACATGAAGGTATGTGTCTTAGTTACCTACTCATCCCTGGGGCAAAATACCCAACACCCACAACATAGGGGAGCAAAGATTTATTTTAACTCACAGTTTCAGAAGGTCTCAGTCCATTCACAGGCGGCTGGCAATGGTGGAAACACATGGCAGAAGTGGAGGCGGAGGAAGAGCTGCTTGGTTGAGCAAGGAGGGGGCAGAGCTAGCATATATTCTTCCGGGTCATGTCCTAGTGACTCACCCCTTCTGGGTCAAGATTTAGTGTTTCACCTCTTCCAGGTTAAGCCCTGATCTGCTCCTCCAAGTCACATGCCCAGTAATGTGCCACATGCCCATAATCCACTACACACTCTTAACCTACTACATGCCTACAATCCACTCCTAACCAGGCCCTACCTCCATAGTGTCCACATACACAAAGGTTTTGGGGGACATCCCAGAGCCAAACCATAACAGCATGCAACATGGGACCTCCTGTGCCTGGTTTCTTCCACGTAGGATTGTGTTTTCAGGCCCCACCCAAATGGTAGCTTTTCATTCCTTTTTTCTTTCTTTCTCTTTTTCTTTCTCTTTCTTTCTTTCTTTCTTTCTTTCTTTCTTTCTTTCTTTCTTTTTTTCAGCTGAATCATATTCCAAATTGCCATCATTAACGTTTGTGGCAAGCTTTTTTTGTGTGTGGGAGAAAGAACTCTGTTTTCAGTTCCTCTGGGATCATACCTAGAAATAGAATTGAGGGGTCATGAGGTCATTCTATGTTTAACATGTTGAGAAGCTGCCAAACCATGGCACACATGTCATGTGCCGTTCCCAGCAGCCATGCGTGAGGGTTCATGAGTTTTATTTGATGCTGAGCCTTAATGATGGTGCTGTTGTCCCTGTCACGATCATTTTTTTAAATGCAGGGAAATCCAGCAGACCCAAATGAAGTACCTGTCCGAGTGGGACCAGTGGAAGCGGTACAGCAGCAAGTCCTGGAAGCGGTTCCTGGAGAAGGCACGTGAGGTGACAGCGCACCTGGAGCTGTGGCGGGGGGACATCCGCAGCATCGAAGGTACCCAGCCGGGCGCGGGGCCGTGGCCTCCGCGGGCCACTCAGGGTCTGGGGATAGCGCAGCCTCGTTTTCACTGAGTGCTAGCTGCAATTGGGTGTTGCCTTCTACCCCTCCTTGGGTTAGCATGACCTGAGTCCTTGCCATCAGGGAAAGTCGTAGGTATTTTCCGGTCCCTGTAGAGGTTGTGGCGTGCCTTGGAATGATGCTGTCTGTGTGTGTCTCTAATGTGAACCTGCAGTTGTTCCTGCACCTGCCGCCAGATCGTGTTGTTAATGCCGAATGTGCTAATGAAGAGCTTCATATGTGATTCCATCCCAAGTGTCTGTCGGTATTTTATATTTTACATTCTATAAGATGTTATTGTGAGATGGGGACATAGGCTGTGCCTGACTGCCAAAGGTCCTCATGGCCATGAAGATACCAAGAATAGCTCCATTCCTATAGTGGCAAGAATTTGGGATACAATGTTGTTAGTTTGGCTGCTGTAACAAAATGCCATAGAAAAGACACCATAAGAAACAGATGTTTGGGGCCCAAGTGCAGCTCAGTGGTAGAGTGTTTGCCTAGGAAGCATAAGGTCCTGGGTTTGATCCCCAGATGGGGTGGGGGAGGCAATTGTTGGGAAGGGGGAGGGGGCTGCCAGTCAAGTTCATTGCTTCAGGCAAGGCTGCTGAGAAGCAGGAAGAGGGAATCTTCTCTCTTCAGTCTCAGAGCTTTGCCCAACCAAGAACAGGCACCCTTTAGAATGGTTCTTGACCTGGGCAGTTTCACCCCTGGTGGATGGCTGGCCTTCTAGTTGAAAATCAGTGTACTTCATTCACTGCACAAACCAAATAAAAAACTATGATCACCCAACCAGGTGCAGAGACAGCATCAGTCGACTTCCGTTCTTAGCAAATAAGAAATAGATGAGGCCTGATTTTAAATCCATAAATTGAGAACTTTTCTCCTGAGATTGAGAGTGAGGAAAGTGTCTTGTCACGAACTATCTTTGGCATTGTCCTGGAAGTCCTAGCTAATATGGTTTGATGGAGTAAGATGGGTGGATGACAGGAAAGGAAGAAATAAAACGTCATTTTGAAGGGCTTGGGAGTATATCTCTGTAGTTAGAGTGCTTGTCTATCATGTGCAAGGTCCTGGGTTCAATTCCCCAGCATCACATAAAAATGAGCTGGGTGTGGTGATACACACCTGTAATCCTACCACTCTCAAGGCTCAGGCAGGAGGATTACTATGAGTTCAAGGACAGTTTCCTACTCAGTGACTTCAGGACCAGCCTGGACTGCAGAGTGAGACCCTATCTCAAAAATATTTTTTTTTTTTTGCAGATTATATGGTATGTCTGTTGGAAACAAGACAAAAGTATTGGATTTTTACTATAGGTCTACATATAAAGTTAACTGTACTTCTGTATGCTAGCAGCAAACATGAGGAAATAAAATTTCTGATGATGCAATTCACAGTAGAGTCAAGAAGTCAAACGCCTAGGGATTTATCTAAAGATGTGTGTCACTGCTGGTGTTGCCCGACGTCCAGGTTTAGGAACTCTTGATTTGACTAGGAATAATTGGTTGGAGTTCATGGAACATTCAAAGCAAGAAGAGACTTACTGAGAAAGTAAAGCTTCTGTGGAGAGATGGAGAGAGGTCTTGAGTGAGGGTCCCGGGGGTGTAGACCACCGGATCCCTTTCTAAAGCTTTTATCTGCTTTTTCAGGTGGTTTCCTGTGGTGGGATTATAGAATGATGTGAGCTACCTTACAGCATCGGTGGGAGATGGGAGGGGGAGGGTAAGCTACCTGGCTTAGCTATTTTTCCTCTATTGTTTTCTGGAGGGGCTGGGACCTTGGCTGGGACCTTGATTCCACCTCTGCCCCCTGGCCACAGGAACGCCCTGTTGTAGCCCTGCTTTTGTAGCCTAATTATTTTTCTCTCTTATATAATAATTATGTTCAGAAAACTCTTAAAATGTTATTGACACATATACTTAAGAAGACCAAAGTTTATACCATATTCATGGTTGATAAGTCTCAGTATTATAAAAATGTCACTTCTCAAATTGACCTTTTTTCATGTAATCCTAGTCACACTTTCAGGTATGTGTGTATTTATATACATGAAAATTAATACACTGACTCTAGCAGTTATGTAGAAATACAAAATACCAAGGACACCTTGTATGATCTTGAGGAAGAACACAGCAAATGAATGTGGAATACTCTTTATCAAGTCTTACTATAAATCTGCAATCATCAAGATGATCTAGTCTGAGCATATGGATGGAGACAGAGACCTAGGGGACAGGATAGAATTCAGAAATGGATTTCTACATATGTTCAGTTGATTTCCCCAACTAGGGCGGTGGTGGAAAATCAAATAATGGTGTGGAGGCAACTGAATATTTATGAGAAAAGATAACTGTGGTGTCCCCCCCACCCCCTTTCTCAATCGATTAGTTCAGGATTACAGATCTACATGTGAAAAGTTAAAGCACTAGACAGCAGTGCCTTATAGAGCCAACAGTGAAAAGGAAAATGTTTCTTCCTCCTCACCTCCAACCAAGAATCCTTCAGCTTCCGCTGAAGGATTGACTAAATGGTTGACTAAATGTTCTAAGTTCACAGTCCTGACCCGGTAATTTCCAAATTGGTTTTTTTTTTTTCCAGGGAAATTTGGCACTGGAATTCAGTCCTATTTCTCCTTTTTGAGGTTCCTGGTGTTGCTGAATTTGGTGATATTTGTGATCATCTTTATGTTGGTTTTGCTGCCAGTCTTGCTCACCAAGTACAGAATCACCAACAGCACCTTTGTGCTTATCCCGCTCAAAGACATGGGTAAGTGTGGGGCCTGGTTGGCTGGTGAGTCCTTTGCCAGAACTCTTTGTTTCAAGACTTGGCTAACTGTATTAGTCAGGAAGAGCTAGGCTGTGCTGCTGAAACAAACGAGCCCAAAACCTTCAGTGCTTAATGACCGCAAAGGTCTGTTTCCTACAGCCTGTGTCCGTCATGAGCTGGTGGCCTTCATTCTGGAGCTCAGACTAGAGGTGCAGCCTCTGTCTGGGCCCCTGGTCATCACTGTGACCCATGGAAAAATATCCACAGCAAACACGAGCTGCCTCCCACTGCTTCTGCCTGCACATGACACGCAGCTACATTTCCACCACATCTCATTGGCCGAAGCAAGACTCTCAGCCATTCTTGGGGTGTAAGGACATTTGGGAGCAGCCGCGCAGGGTAGAAAGGGAGGTATCCAGCACGTACAGTGCAATCTACCCCGATAACTGCATTTCGGGGCTTTTATTGCTGATGAGGATGACGTTCAGGTCTGTTTAATCAACACCGGTCACATGCCAGACACTGTGGCAAGGGCCGGGCTGTATTTTCTTACTTAATTCTCAACACAAGTGAGATTTTCTGGGGATCCCATTTGATCAGATGGGGAATGTGGTAGTCATTCCCCAGGTGGAGGTTGAGGACCTCTGGGTCTCTGTCCTGGAGTTCATCAGATGTAGCCCAGGGGCCAGAGTTGTTGATCTCTAGGCTTGAGAAAGGATGTGGGGAAGTGCAGCAGGCACCTCATCTGGCTGCCTCACTCCTCTCAGAAGAGAACGGCATCTCTCTCTGCTCTGTCACATCCACGTCACCTGTTCATGCAATTCGAATACCTTATGCACACCTGGCGGCTGCCTGCCTCCCTCTGCCCCTTGGTGTCACTTGCGTTTCAGAGGTAGGAACTGGCTTTTACTCACCTTTTCCTCCCCAGTATCTGACTGGTATGTAGTGATAAATGTTTGTTGAACAAGTAAACACATGCATCTTTGAATTATAAAGTGGCAGATCTGGAATTGGCCCTGAGGGAACTGACTCAGCCTCTTTTTAATTTAACTTTAATTTTTTTTTTTTGAGACAGGATCTTACTCTGTAATCCACGATGGACCTGAACTCACTTTGTAACCCAGGCAGGCATAGAACTCATGGCAATCCTTCTGCCTCAGCCTCCAGAGTACTCAACCACTTTTTTAAATAAAAGGGGAACTGAAGCCCAAAGGAAGATTGTACATTATTTCCCTCCAAGTCTGTCATTCTCCTGGAAGTGTGACTTTACAGTGGCTCCTACTGTGAATACAGGACACTTCCATTGGTGTTGAGCTTGGCCATGTGACTTGTTTTGTTTAGTGAAGATAGTGTGAAGTGTTTGTGATTGGCTTCCCTTGTGGTGCCCCATGCCTGCTGTAAAAAGACAATAGCTTAGACCACCTCAGGCTCTTCAGCTCAGACCCAGAATATTGCCTAGTTGGGATCCCAAGCTCCACCAGGCTCACCCTGCTCAGCGGAGTGAACTCAAGCTGTGGGCCCATGAGCGAGAAGATAAACATTTGTTCTTTTCAGTCCCTGAGACTTTGTGATTGTTTGTTACCCAGCAATAGCTGACTAACACAGGGGAAGCAGGTTGTCCAAGCATAAGTTAGTATCACTAAAACAAATATTAAATTGTTGAATAGTCATACATATGTAAACATATATTTCTGAATGAAACTGAATGGTTATATGCACACATGAAGAGATCTTTTTATATTAGATGTTAGATGTGCTTCAAAATGGAATAACAAGGCACATGTGGTGTGTATGCCTGTCATCTGAGCCTTATAGGAAGTTAAGGCAGTTGGATAAGTTTGAGCGCAGCATGGACAACTTAATGACTTGCCAAACACTTGTCCCTAAATAAACAATAAAGAGCTGGGGCATGTAGCTCAATGTGAAGGTCCTGGCTTCAATCCCCAGTACTACAAAAAAGATAATAATATCAATCATACATCCCAAAACATTGATAACCATGAGCCCCAAAGTACACATGCAAGCAGGAGATATTCTGTATGTGGATCCACATCTAAAACATGTGTGTGTATTTGTGTGTGGGTGTATTCCAAAGTGTTTAGGCAGAACACTGAAGAAAAGGGGGATTGGAAAATAAAAACATAGAAAATTACAAATATACAAGCACATTCATGTACAAACATATAAATATATGAGGCCTGTGTGTAATACAGTTATGTGATTGCAGAGACAGATTGTTACGGACAAGTTACAAAGATGGTCACGCTGTTTCCAACAGGTCTTCTTGTGTGTGTTTCTTACAGATGTGCAATGTACAGTTTATCCAATAAGTAGTTCTGGACTTGTCTACTTTTACAGTTATATCATAGATTTGCTGTCTGGCACAGTAAGTATTTAACCTTCAGAAATACTGAAAGTTGGTTGATTTAAGATCAGCATCCTATGTGTCCTGTGCATCTCTTTTCCTGGTTCAAGGCATGACCTTTGAACCAGGAAAAGAAACACACTTTGTGGTCATTCATCAGCAAGGACAGTGACCACCCAGCCCCTGCAAGAAGGTGTAGGAGTAGGCCTAACACTTGCATTGAGGTCCTTATACCAGTCCCTGCCACTTTCATATTGGGGTGTAGCAAAATACTGAGTGCCACTCAGAAAGGAGTGTCGGGAAGTGAACGAGCTGCAACCTGTAGCCCACGTAGATGGCAGCTGTGGCTCCTCTACATAGAAGTGTGCACCGAGACATGACAATACACAGATTTATCAGAGATGCACACTGTGTGCACACCACCATGCACGTGTGCACACATGCTGCACACATACGCAGACATACACAGATTCCTTGACATCCTTTCATAGTTGGTTAAAACACCCTCTGTTTCATTTTATACTCAAGTCACTCTTAATGGTTTTATCGTAATCTTTAAAAATGTTTTGGAGGGGTCTGGAGGAATGGTTAGGCAGTTAAAACGCTTGCCTAGCAAGCACTAAGTCAAGCACTAAGTACCCGAGTTCTGTTCCTCAGCCCCACATAAACTGGGTTTGGTGGCACACATCTGGGAGGCTGAGGCAGGAGGATTGCCGTGAGTCCAAGTCCAGCCTGGTTCCATAGTGAGTTCAAGAACAGCCTGGGCTACAGAGTGTGTGACCAGTGTGGGCATTGTTGACATTTTTGTGCACTTTTGTTTTGTGAAGGCGCCTGCCCTGTGCATTGTGGGAAGTTGAGCAGCATCCCTGCTTCTATCCCCTAGATAAAGGGTAGCAGCCCCCAGCTGTGACACCAAAAAACTGTCTCCAGGCGTTGCAGGCATTTCCTGGGCTGGGGACACAATTGCCCCTTGTTGAGAACTACTGCTGCAGGTGTTTAAGAAAAATACATGTGAAAATTGAGCAATCTCTAATCTGAAAATCTAAGGATTAGATTTGGGAGCGTTTTGACTGGGGAGACCTATGAAGTTATAAAATGATGAAATCTGGTCTTCTGATCCCAAACACTTTTTAATAATATACAGTAGAAAATTTTATTCACTCAGTACTTTCCCATGAACCCTTCGAAGACAGTTTTTGGTGGTTACATTGGCCATTTCTGCTGGCTGGCAGGAGCTTCTTCTACTCATGGCTCCTGTGGTTTGCACAGTGTCATTTTTCTTGCCAGACTTAGCTCATTTTCAGCCTGAAGACTCACCCCATTTGATGGGCCAAGCTGAAGTCGGTCTCCTAGCTTTTAAGCATCTGGTTCTGCTTTAACCACAGCCAACTTCTCCTTTGTGATCTGTTCTGTATATGCTGCATGTTTAGGGATTTGATGGGGAGCATCAGGAATCTCTATATAGTATTCTCAGCCTCTGGTGTGGGCCTCACAGTCAACCCCATGAGGCCAGTGGTCTTCAGACATCCACCATGACCCCAGCACACTGCGTGAGGGGTATTCCATCTGTGTGGAAAATGCTTGCATGGGATTCAAATGGTACTGAATTTGCACTTTTATGAACAGATAAATAGAAAGCCTTGAGTTTAATCCACTCAATATGGTTTTGAAAAAGTGCTTTTGTATCTCCAAACTCATGTTTGTTTGTCTTTCATAACAGCTTGGAGGAATTGTTGGCTGAGTATTCAAATAAGCATGATATGAAAATGAGAAAAATGGAAGCTATACAAATGAGAACTTTAGTGACTCAACCCAGATCACACTGAAAGAAGACAGGGATTTTGGTGTTTCCTTTAATCCATGTTGTAATATATGAGGTTTTCTCTTTTTAAAGCTGAGTTACATTCTACTGTATGTCTGTGTTCCGTTTTGCTCAAGGTTTTGAAGATCTGATCCTCTTGTTTTAAGTGTTTTATGTTTATTTTTTTACATTTAGATCTTTGACTCATTTCAAGCTAATTCTTATATGTGGTGCAAAGTTGGGGTCCAGCTTTATCTTGGCATGTGGCTGTCGAGTTGTGGCAGTATGACTGATCGAAAAGACAATTTTCCCTTAACAAAAATTAATTGACCACAGACGTATTGATTCTGGACTCCCAGTTCTATTCCATTGATGTATACTTATCCTCTTTTTCCAGTAACTTTCTCTTGGTTACTGTTGCTCTGATAGTAGGTTGTGAAGCTGGAACATGCAATTTCTCCCACTTTGTTCTTTTTCAAGGTAGTGTTGGCTCCTCTGGGTCTCTTGCCATGCAGTGTGAACTTTTAAGATCGGCTTACCAGTTTTTACAAATTAGCTAGCTGGGATCCTCATAAAGACTGTGTTCCATCTGCAGAGCCATTGTGGTATGTTACTATGGATCTTCTGATCCATGAACAGGGGACACTTTTCTGTGTAGTGTTTTTTCTTTTAGCAGTCAATTTGAGTATAGGACTTCTTCTGTTAAATTTATTCCTCAGTGTTTTATTTCTTTTGATGTTAAGGTACATGGAACTGTTTCCTTGATTTAATTTCTGGATGAGTCATCTGGGTATTTGTAGAGCTCAGGTGCCTTACTCCTCAAACACTAAGTGTCCCCCGTGCTTCTGGGACTGTGCTGGTGTTGAGGGATACAGGGATGAGCAGAGATAGGGAACTGTGAGTTCCTAGAAGCAAGAACTTCTCTTCTGGTTTCCTAGTTTTCTTGTTTCAGCTGACCCACCTGACCTTGTACCTTGGCTCTGTTTCAGGGTTTCTTGGAAGAGACCAGCCTCTTTTATGGACATTATACTATTGATGGTATAAAATTTCAGAACTTCATCTATGATCTGCCCCTGGCGTATTTGTTAAGCACCATTGCCTACCTGGCCCTGAGCCTGCTTTGGGTGGTAAAAAGGTAAGTTAATCTAGTCACCACATTCTCCTTGAGTTACCCTTGGCGGCTGGAATCTCTTGGAGCTCTGTGGGCTTCAGAAGCCATTGCCTGTAGGATGAGCAAGTCCGGGATGTGATCATGAAAAAGGATTTGTGTGTTGGCAACGTAGACATCATCAGGAGAGTATGGAAGTCAGGATGTGGGAGCCGCGGTGGCATCCTGAAGTTTTCCCGTCAGACAATGCCTGGCAATTTCTTATTTCCCCCCGGATACCCCATTATCTTTGCTTTGGTGTGTATATTAAGTAGATCTCCCCTGTGTGGCACGTGGTACAAACCCAACTCTAACTAGGGCAAGAGGAGTTGAGGGGCTTACAGAGCGAGGGAAAAGAAGAAACGCAGTTATGGAAGGGGTGAAGAAGCCAAACGCGAGGGCTTCATCTCTGCGTCTCTTATGTGGTGGCATCTTCCTTAAGTGGTGAGTCATGGTTTCCATTAGCCTGTGACTATTGGGGTCACAGGTGCAGAAATTCTTTGGATATACTTGTTGGCTCTGGTTCACTCAGGTGTCCAGTCCTGACATTTCAACTGTGCCATGGGGAGCAGGCTTCCTGATGGGCCCCTGTTCATCCCAGTGATCTATCAACTACGGCTGAGAGGGTGAGGACCATGGGACAACGTGACATTTCCCAAGTGGTTCAATGACAGATAGAGAGAGTGAATCCCAAGCAAAAAGAGTTTTATGGTTTGAATCTGTAATATCCCCCAGAGGTCTGTGCAGCTTGGGCACTAGTCTGTGGCACTGCTGGGAGGTGGCATAATACTTAGGAGGTGAGACCTAGTGGGTATGTACCCTTGGAAAGGGTTGTTGAGGGATGGAAGAATGGCTCAGCGGTTAAAGCGCTTGCCTAGCAAGCACTAAATCAAGTGCTAAGTACCCAAGTTCAATTCCTCAGCACCACATAAGCCGGGTATGGTGGCACGCATCTGTAATCCCAGCACTCAGGAAGGATTGCCCGGGGTCCAAAGCCAGCCTGGGCTCCATAGTGAGTTCAGTACCAGCCTGGGCTACAGAGTGAGACCCTGTCTGAAAGAAATAGGGAAAGAAAGAAAGAAATAGAGAGAAAGGAAGAAAGAAAGAAAGTCTGGACTGTTGGGAACCTGGTCTTGTCCTCCTCTATCTTTCTGTTTTGTGGTGGCCACAAGGTGAACAGTGTTTTTCTGTGGTATTACCCACAGACCCAGAGCAATGGGGCCAGGTGACCATGGATTGAGACTTTACCCTGAGCCTAAATAAACCTTTCCTTTTAAGTTGAATTTCTCAGGTGTGTTATCACAGCCATGGAAAGCAGACTAACCCAGAGAGGAGTATTAATTTATTTAGTAGCTTTAATAAACAAGTGTCTCACAAGGTAAAATGCCACCAACACAGTAAAAGTTGTATTTCTGGAGTCCACATGAGACGTACTGAGTGAAAAACCTCTGAGTATGAAATCATCAAGGAATGTGTGTTTTGAAAAAGCATCTCGTGTGGTGGTGTTAAAAAAAACTCTTTGCTGTAACACTTTGGCAGAGTGACTGATCACAATGTTCCTTCCACCTCTGTTGTCCTTATGCCTCCCTAGCAAATCCTAAAAATAATCCATTTCATTTACGTAGACACAGGCACATGACATTTGGTGTTTCTGTATCATCAGTGCTGGGGTGTATTTTTTTCTAGGAATACATTTGATTGGATAAAAATTGCAAAATGTGCAAGAGTCCCATTTGCCCTGAGCAGGGCTCACTGGATGTTTGTTTCATTCACTATTTTAAGTCCTTTATTTGCTCATTTACCCATGGGTTGATCCAGGAATTGTGAATGAAAAAGTGGCAAGACAGCCAGGGTACCTTCCCCTTGAGGAATCTGAAATGTAGCTGGTGTGAGGTGCTAGCCACTGTAAATGCCAAGTAAGATAATTACAGATTGCTCACTGCTATGCAGAAAATTAAAGGGGTTAATTGATTTGAGGTGAGGTTACAACTTTAGGTTGGGAGATAAGGAATTATGGAGACGATATTTGAGCTGAAAACTGGGGGCGGGTGCACAAATCAGTTTTCTGTTGCGGTGACAGAATACCTGAGATAAGTAACTTAGGAGGAGGAAAGGTTCAGCTTGGTTCATGGTTTCAGAGGTTTCGGTCCATGGCCGCTTGGGTTGCTTACTTTGGGACCACAGTAGGACAGTACAGCATTGTGAGAATGCATGGCAGAGGCACGACTTGCCTCATGGTAGCTAGGCAGTAGAGGAAAAAAGGAGCCAGGTTCCTAAAATTAACTCAAGGGGCATCCTCCCCCTCACCTGACTTCATCCTACCAGGCTCCATCCCTTAAAGCTTCCATCATCTCCCAATAGCACTGTGGGGTGGAAACCACGCCATCAACAAATAAGCCTTGGGGGAGACACTTCAGATCTTCTGTATAGCAGATAGAAAGGGACCAATTACGAGAAGAGTCAGGGAAAGAATCCCGTCTTGTGCCGGGGGGCGGGGGGGGGGGGGCGCTGGGTAGTAGGAGCTGTCAAATGCAAAGGCTCTGAGGCAGAGGCAAGGATTCATGTTTATGGAAAGGAGAGAAAGCCATTGCAGTATGTGGCCACACAGGAAGAGATTTAACAGAGCTAGATCATGTGGCATCCCTGGGCTATATTAAAATAGTTTGGATTTTATTCCAGCTATGATAGAAGTTATTGGATGGATAAACTGAGATGATTTTTCAATGGTGAGATATCTGGTTAACTGCCACATATATTTAGAATGGTCCAAAACCTAACCATGTCAAAATGGGCCAAATAGATGGCTGTATCCAGTGTCTTAGATTTTAGATGATGCCTGTTCTTGGACCGATATTTTGTTCCTACTGATATCACGAAGATACTTGTGTTTTGGGTCAGGTCAGTGGAAGGGTTTAAAATCAACCTGATTCGGAGTGAAGAGCACTTCCAAAGTTACTGCAACAAGATCTTTGCTGGCTGGGACTTCTGTATCACCAACCGCAGCATGGCCGACCTGAAGCACAGCAGCTTGCGGTATGAGCTCCGAGTGAGTGCTGACGGGTCCTCTCTTGGGGAAGGGGTTGTCCCCCTGGCAGGGGCATGCCTCAGAAGGCTGGGTGTGCAACTTGCAGGGACAGAGGTGAGGGCCAGGCTGTCTCGGGTGCTTGCCTGGCTTCTCCTATGTTGTTCCAAGAGCTTTTTGAAGCAAACAGCTCATCAGCATTGCTGACCTTGAACCTAAGCAGATGTGTTGGTGAACTGGGGCTGGGAAGGACAATAGGGACACACAGTGTGTTGGAGGAGGTGATGTTTTCCCTCCACTTCCTGTTGTCTTACACTGTTATTTTCCCACCTGGTAAGCATTGCTTGTATTAGTGAAATGGGACTGGCTTAGTCTCTGTCATTGCTGGAACGCAATTCCTGACACCTCCAGCTTACAGGAGGAAAGGTTTATTTAGCTTGCATTTCAGAGGCTCAGTCCAGTCATGTTGCTGACAGCGGCAACATGGCGGAAGGGTCTGACAGACAACAGCTGCTCACGCCTTTCAAGAGGAGAGAGGAGGGGTTGGGGAGAAGACAGAGCAAGAACATCTCCCACCAAACCACACCCTCAGTGGTTCACCCCTACCCACCAGGCCCCACTTGTTAACAACCAGAAATCCATAAATCAAACCACACCGTCCAGTCAGTCCCCACCATCCAGTCACCTTCCACGTGCTTGAGGCTTTGGGGAGACATTTCAGATTTAAACCATAACAGGGACTAACAAGGGAGCACTATGATGGAAGGATAGAGTGGAAAGCACATGAAAAAGAACAAGAGAATTTCCAAATTAATCAGGAGAGAAGGAGTAATGAATAACATCTTGGCCATTCCCACTGAAAAGAGGAGGAGGGGATGAGGAAATAAAAAGCTTAATAAGGCAAGGAGGAAGAAACCAAGTACATGTATTATTTTTACACTCAGTATGAATAGGCCAAATTCTCCTATTCAAAGCCGAGACTACCATATTGGATGAAAAAATAACATTCACCTATATGCTGTTTAAAGAAATGAAACACACATATTATGAATAGATTGATGATTTAGTATTATAGTAGACATAAAAAGTAGTTAGGCTTAGTCTGGGAAGACTTGTGTGATATGACTATTTAAGGGAAGTATTAAATGTGAGTGGGTAAATATCCTGGAATACCCCTTCCTTCCTATTGGTGCTCATAAATGAACTTTCATTGGTCCTCAGGCAGATCTTGAAGAAGAAAAAATACGGCAGAAAATAGCAGAACGGACCTCAGAGGAAACGATACGCATTTACTCTCTGAGACTGTTTTTGAATTGCATCGTGCTGGCTGTTTTAGCTGCCTGCTTTTATGCAATCTATCTAGCAACCATCTTCTCACAAGAACACATGAAAAAGGTCAGAAGACGACTTTGGGAATCAGTTGGTCTTGCACTCTAGCTGTGTACTGTGCTAAGTGTGTCGTCAACTGGATTGATGGAAACCTTCTCCATTCCTAAACACACGTGGAGGTGGAAGCTTGGCTGATGGGATGGAGAACTGGATACTGGAGAGAATCAATTGCCACTTTTAAGAGAAATTTTAGAAAACATTTAAAGTAGGGTTTTTGAGATACTTATGCTTTCTGGAAAAGCACAATATTCAAATTCAGGGTGGACTGCCTGCGTTTTTCTCCCTGGCTCCTCCACTTTCTAGTTAGGGCTATTTAACCTAAAAGAGCGGTGGTTGGAAAGTCCAAGTAGGACTAGTGGCTCTGCTTTTCAGTATCAGTCATCAGGGCCCAGGTTCCATCTCTCTTGTGGTTCTGCTATCTTTAGTGTGTGGCCTGCTTCAGTATGGCACAAGATTGCCCACCACTGTGCCCACATTCTAGCCAAAAGGAAGAAGACAAAGGGAGGGTTGAGTGGAACACATCTCTTCCTTTTAAGACTGTGACTTGGAATTTGACTTAAAATTTCTGCTCATATCCCTTTGATCAGAATTTAGTCCCATGGCTATACCTACCCACAAGAAGGCTAAGAATTTTAGTTTTTTATCTAGTGTGTGTGTGTGTGTGTGTGATTTGTTACTATGAAAGACAGAATAGCTATTTCAAATTAATTGCTACTACATCCTTGAGGATAACTTGCTCATTCATGTAGAGTATATGAAATTTTAAAAATGTTTTGCCTTATTAAATCCAATAGAGATAATTTTTCTTCCAGCATGACACTAGGTGTCTGTTTGCTCACCTAAGAATGGAAATTGCTGAGGTTTATAGGACGTGTTGAATGATAAATATGGCTTGTCTGCCAAACAGGCATAATTGGGTCCTTTGTCAGTTCAATTCATAATGCTGTTTACTTTATTATATTCCCAACTTACACATTTTGTTATTTCCCAGGAGATCGACAAGATGGTTTTTGGAGAAAACCTTTTGATCCTGTACCTGCCGTCGATTGTGATCACGCTAGCCAATTTTATCACTCCAATTATCTTTGCCAAGATCATCCACTATGAGGATTACTCGCCAGGCTTTGAGATCCGGCTGACAATTCTTAGGTAACGCCTAACTGAAGGCAGGCCATGTCGATCACCTCTTGCCCATCTGTGGCAGACATTACTAATCAACTGTGTACATGTTCCTGCTGAATCAGAAATCCTCCTTAACCTTTGGAGAAGGAATCAGAATTTGCCTGTGCCATGAAATTCCTTTGACTTCAGTCTACTCATGTGTACTGTACCCTGGTCCATCTTTTTGGTGTATTGGCCGCTGAGGGTGTCGGCTTGGGTCCTAGAAGGCAGTCTTGCTCTGATACGTCAGAACTGACAGGGGTAAAGCAGAATCCAGCACAGTTCATATAAATGAACAAAGAGGCTCAGGAGAGGACAAGGTGGAATAGGAAATTTTCCTTTGTGCTTTGCAAATACTCAAGATTGCATTTGTACCCTAAAACATAACACACACACACATAGTTTTGTGTTTTAGAAACTTTCAAACAGAGCAAATGATCTCATTAACCCCCCCGCATTCGTTAGTTTGTTGTAACTGTCCCCAGCCTTTTGCCCTTCCCGTTTCCTCCCAGTACTGAGGACTGAACCCAGTGTCTTTACACTGGGCTACATCTCCAGTCCTGCCATGTTTTTGTTTTCCCTAATTTTTATTTTGTGAAGGGTCACATTAACTCATTAGTTTGCCCAGGCTGGGCTCAGACCTGGGATCCACCTGCCTCAGCCTCCCACAGCACAAGGATTATTGGTGTGCCACCTACTTGTCCAGCCCATCTCATCTATCCTCCTTCCCTCCTGCTAAGTAATTTTAAACCAATCCCAGAAGACATGTCACCTGTAAATACTTTCGTCTTTTCCCAGTTGACAAGAACCTTGTTTTAACATAAGCCCCATTGCATCTCCTAAGATTGAGTCAGTCTCGTCAGTGGAGTGGCAGATATCTTGATCAAGTCAGACTCCATGCGGCCCACTGCTGCTTTTGGCTCTTAGGGACAGTCCCTTTTATTTATTAAGGAATTCCCCTCTCTTCTTTTCCTTATGCTGTTGATTTGTGGGAACCACTGGGTCATTTTTCCTGTAATAAGTTCCCTATTCTGGACTCAGATTGCTATTTGTTCGTGGTATGTTTGATTCTTTTTCTGCATCTTGAGTTGCTATAAACAATTTATTTTGGGACAGGATTGTTCTAAGTTACCCAGATAGGACTTGAACTTGGGATCCTCCTGCCTCAGCCTTCCTAAGTACTGGGATTACAGGCATGCAACACTGAGCCCAGCTTTAGGAAAAAAAATATTTTTTAAAAACTAGCCCTCATGTCTCATCTCTGTTGAGCGCAGCCTGTCCAGGTGGCTCGGGTGTGCCCTCACTCACCGTCTTCATGGCTCCTGCTGCCGCCGGTGCCAACAGCATGTTTCATATTTGGTGGCAGTGGTGGTGGTGTTTTTTAACTTCTAAAAATAAGATCACACCCATGCATTAATCTGCCATTGACTTTTTTTTTTCTCATTTCCGCATCAGATGCCACGCAAAGGTTCAGTTCATTCATTTCAGGAATGTAGAGTGTTCTGTCCCGTGGCCGCATGAGCCCAGAATTAGGAGTTCCCAGCGTTCTGATCTTTTTTCTTTAAAAAAAATTGTATTGAAATACATAGAACATAAAAGTTCACCATTTCAGCATGCAGTTTTGTGGCCTGTGGTCCCTTCCCTGTGGTGTACCACCATCACCGCAATGGTCTCCAGAATTTTTCAGCATCCTTGTGGGCTTTTTTTTTTTTTTTTTTTGGTATTTGATTTTCTTGGTGCTGGAGATGGGGCCAGTCTGGGTGGGAAGGGCCGGCCCACACCCGGGGGCCTCCACTTTCCCTCAGTCCTCTCTCCCCTGAAGGTGTGTCTTTATGCGGCTGGCCACCATCTGTGTGCTGGTGTTCACACTGGGCTCCAAGATCACATCCTGTGATGACCACGCCTGCGAACCCTGTGGCTACAACCAGAAGCTCTACCCGGTGAGCCATGGGGGGTGGGGTCCTGTTGGGTGGGGGACACCCCTGGCATCTGGTGATAGCGTTCTGATCAAGGGACAGCTCTCGCTGCCATGAGCACAGCCCACAGTGGCAGCTCTTTCCAGCTTTAGCCAGGAGGCGGCCTGGCACCATGGGTAGGTGCGTTCGAGGGCTGAAGGGCTGAGGTCGGGGCTGGAGCTCAGGGACAGCAGGGCCTGGAGGTGGAAAGGCGGTGGAAGGGGTCTGGGGGCCTCGCTCCCTTCGCCCACAAATAAGGGTCTGCTGGTGCCTCCTGCTCTGCTCGGTTTCAGTGCTGGGAGACCCAGGTTGGGCAGGAAATGTACAAGCTGATGATCTTCGACTTCATTATCATCTTGGCTGTGACGCTCTTTGTGGAATTCCCTAGAAAGTAAGTGTGGGGATCCCTCTTCCCCCCGCGCCCATCCCATGGCGGCCACTCCCCTCAGACTGCCATTTAGCTTGGCAGGAAGTCACATTTCCAGCCCCCGCTTTTTTTTTCTTTTCCATTTTTATTTTGAGGCAGGGTCTTGCTCAGTTGCCCAGGCTGGGCTCAAACTTGTGATCCTCCTGCCTCAGCCTCCCAGAGGGTTGAGATGACACCCAGCTCAGATCCTGCTTTTTAAGGATTCCAGACTTCATTATGTCTGTTTAACACACAGGACTAGCCATTTTCCCTGGAAATGGCCTTGATTTGGTGGGTGTGGTTCTGCAGCCTTGGCAGACACCTGCCGCTAGCTAAGAAATGGTCTGGATTTTTTTTTTCTTTTTTCCTAGGCTCCTGGTGACCTACTATTCCTCTTCGAAGTTGGTCCAGTGCTGGGGACAGCAGGAGTTTGCCATCCCGGACAATGTCCTGGGGATTGTGTACGGACAGACCATTTGCTGGATGGGAGCCTTCTTCTGCCCCCTCCTCCCCGCCATTGCGACTGTGAAATTCATTATCATCTTTTACGTGAAAGAGGTGAGGGAGGGGTGGCGGCGCTGGGCCGCCTTTTCTTCCCAGAGTCTCCTATGGTTGGAGCCCTTCCTACATCCATGAAACATATCCACATCGTGTCCCTTCTTTAATACGTTTTTATTCTGAAATCATCAGAGGAGAGATTGATGTGAAAAAGTCCCTAGGAACCTTCCCGTTGCCTTTCTAGGAAATTCCCAGTTCCCACAACACGGGGAGGAGATGGGTCCTGGTTCCGGGGTTCCTGCGGGACACCCAGTCCTGGCTGCACAGTGGCTGCCCCCAGGCATGGTGCCATGTGTCCCCTGGCACTTGGTGTCCCCAGCCAACTTTTTCTAGATCCTGTGGGCTTGAAAGAGCTTGATTCCCTGACCTGGTAATGCAGCATTTTATCAAATGCCAAGAAACGTAACTGTCACTTTCTGGTGCTTTCTCTCCCTCACCTGATTCTTCCTTCAAATCTTTTGCCTGATGGGAATCTTTACTTTTGATTCATGAGGTCTGATAAAAAAAAATACACTGAATATTTAGATTTTTAAAAATTAAAAAGTGAAAGACACATTGCCACGAATCCTCAAAATCCTCCCATCTCACCTTGAACACATGTTATCCCAGCATGCTTCATGCCTGTCACTCTCTGAAGCAGTTCCGGAAGTTCTCTTCCGTGAGCGTCTTTAGTCACGCTGTCGTGGCTGCCTCCGTGTCCTGAATTGATTCAAAACATTCCCCTATTATAGTCATTTTGATTTTGGGGAGGAGCCAGAAGCTCCCTAGTGCCAGATCCAGCGAAAGTAAGGCAGCTGAGGACACCCCACCAGGCTTTTAACAGAAATTGCTGTGTCTGATGAATAAGGGATGATCATAAAACACAGTGAATATTCAAAGTCTTTGCTACATTAAAAGACACACTACCATTAATCTCTCTCAGAATATGCACCCTCACTCCAAAATCACCTATCCTATCATTCTTAGTGGTGTGGTCTTTTACTGAACTGATTTTTTTTTAATTTCAGCATTCCTCTTTCCATCACCCCATTTAGAAAAAAATGTATATGCTTGTAAAAAATTAAAGCAAAATACCTCTTGTTATAGGTTTGTCTAGGCATATTTAAGTTCCTATAAAATAATAAATACTTTTTTAAAAATTTCAAATGAGTTCATTCTATATGGATTACCGGGATCTGCCACTTTACATTTTACACTCCCACTTGGGTATGTAACATTCTGTCATCCTTTTTAAGGGCTTTATGATATTCCATTATGTGGATGTCTTTAAACTTTAAGAAACGTCACCGACGACAATTTAGATTGCTTCCAGTTGCTCTCTGGAATCAACAGTTACAGTGGTAAATATTTATGTATTTTGTTTAGTTTTCTTGTTATTGCATCAATATGAATTTATGGAATATGGATCATACACTTTGCATTTTGATCTGCGTTGCTAGAATGTGCTCTGGATGGCTTTTGCCACTTGGCCTTCCCACTGTCATGTGGGAAAGTGCTCGGTTATCCCCGTGAAAGCCGGACTCATGGCCTGTTTCTTCTTCTCGTCCTCAGCTGAGTCTCCTTTACACCTGCAGACCATCCCCGAGGCAGTTCAGGGCATCCAACTCCAGCTTCTTCTTCCTGCTGGTGTTGCTGATCGGGCTGTGTCTGGCATTCATCCCTCTGACCATCAGCATGTCACGGTAGGTCGGACTTGGTCTTCCAGAACACCCCCGGGCTTTGGTTCAGGCTCGTCTTTTGTGCTGAAGGGCCCCTGCTGCTCTTGTGGGCGCCCTTGTGATGCCTCCCTGCTACATCAGCAAGTCCCTGGAGGCTGGCACTGGCTGTCTTTGCTGAGCACCCTCCTCCGGCAGCTGAGGTGTCCTGTCCGCTCGGCTTGGGGACCTGGCGTTTCCCAGCCCCGCTCCTTTTTCCGATGATCTTTCATTCTAGTCTTCTTTTGAGTTGTTCCTTTATTTCTGGTTATCAGAATAACATCTGGTCACTGCGGGAGATGTGGAGTGGGGGGAGGAGCAGGAAGATGGAAGAAGCTGTCCTTATTTTGCCCGGTTTGGTTGAAGAGTCTTGCCCTTGGCTGACCTTGACAGGCACCTTTGTGTCCCAAGCCCTGTGCTTAACTCTGGGGATGGGAGGAAGATACAGATGTGGCACTGGGGAGGGCAGAAGCACTCCAGAGTTGGAATCCTGGTGGTAGCGCTCCCTGGGGCTGAGCTGCTTAGGCCAGACACCAGCGAATTCTTTCATTTTGTTTAATAGTTTACTTGTTGCTTTTTATTTTTTTTAGAAACAGGGTTTTGCTCTGTAGTCCAGGATGGTCCTGAACTCACTATGGAGTCCAGGCTGGCCTCAAACTCATGTTAATCCTACCTCAGGCACTGAGTTCTGGGGTTTCAGGTGTGCGCCACCATGCCCAGCTAATTTTTATGTGGTGCTGTGGATTCAAATCCAGGGCCTTGTTGCATGTGTCTTACGGCAAACTCTTCCTACAAGAGCCAGAAAGTCAATAATTTAGGCTTTCCAAGCCAGATGGTTTTAGCAACCTTGTACTCTGCTATATCATAAGGGCAGCCAAAGACAAACTGTAAGCGAAAAGGTGTGACTTTGTGCCAATAAAATTTTATTTATAAAAAAAAGACAGCAGGCCAGATTTGGCCTGTAGCTTGTATAGTTTGCCAAATTCTGCCTTCAACTCTCATAAAATTCATTCATTTATCTTTAAATTAAAAGCCTGAAAGTCTGAGTCCCTCGCTCAGATTTTAACAAAAACTGTTTTGTATTGATTTTTTTATACTACACATATCTTGTAATATAAGTACATTAAAATATATAATTATTGATATTAATATTACAAATTTGAAAATTTTCAAAATAAAAAGCATAGAAAATAAATCACAATCGAAAATATTAAGACCTGAAAAGGACAGCCTGAGTTTATATCACAAAAGCATATGCACTAAAATTATAAATTATTTATAAAATTTTTATTGTAGCCCTATTTATAGGAATAAAAGAAATTCCTGAAAACAACCCAACTGCAGTTTAAAGAAATGAATGAAAAACTTAGTGTCCATTCATACATGGGTTACAAAATTATGAAAACATATATAATATACTATATATGTATATATTTTGGGGGTTTACTGAGGATTAAACCAAGGCCTTCACATTGACCTACATTTCCAGCCCTTTAATTTTTGATTTTGAGACAGGCTCTTACTGAGTCATGGAGTTGCTCAGGCTGGGTTCAACCTTGTGATTGTCCTGCCTCAGCCTCCCAGAGCACTGGGATTACAGGCCTGTGCCGCCATGCTAGGCTGTTACAGAAAACACCCAACTCGTTTTCTGATTCTGTCTTGTAGCCACTGACTTTCCCCTGGGAGACAGTCTCCTTCTCAGGTCCATATATAAATGGAGCATAAGTCACTCATGAATTTCCTTAAGTTACAGTAGGGGTGTTTCCAGGAATGTTTTCTAATCCCTACAAATAGGACTGCAATTAAAAGTTTTACATAGTTTATAGTTTAATGTGCATATAGTTTTGGGCTGCTCTTTTCAGGTCTTAATTTTAATAATTTTCTATTGTGGCTTATTTTCTGTTTTTTTATTTTTAAAAATTTCAAAATCTAGAGAGAAGTTGCTATATGTATTTTTGGGAAGTGATGAACCATTTTATTTTGTGTGTGTTTGTTTCTGGTACTGGGTATTGAACTCAGGGCCTCTGCACTGAGCTACCTCCCCATCACTTTTTTTTTTTTTTGAGACAAGGTCTTGCTAAGTCAGAAAATTGTCCATGCTGGGCTCAAACTTGTGATCCTCCTGCCTCAGTCTCCCAGAGTGCTGAGATTACCACACTCAGCCTGATTGTGTTTTTGTGCTTGATTTTCTTTTCTGTCCTAAATAGTCTTTTCTAGGTTCATTTGAAAAGTTAGTCTTTCAAGTGTCACCCATGACCTTCAGTTGTCACATCTCCTTAGTTCATCTGATCATTTGAAGAATCCACACCACCATTTTCCTCATCTTTAATTAAAAGATTGGAGAATAGAATTTCCACATTCTGGAGTCCCACACACGTAACATGTTCAGTCTTCAGTGTCCTGTAAACTCAAAGTTAGGCCTGAAGGGTCAATGAAATTTCAGGAAATTTTTGGCCAGAATATTCCAGAAGGTCCAGGAGTCGAGTGGTTTCTCATAGGCCATTGTTAACGAGACGTTCTTGGCCTGCAGAGGTGAGGCCCTCTGCTTGTGCCGTATGCCTGTCCCAAGCCCCTTGGTCTCTTCCTGGCAGGATCCCTTCCTCAAAAGCCTGCGGGCCCTTCACCAACGTCAACACCACCTGGGACGTCATCCCCAGCACGGTGAGCACCTTCCCCAGCTCGCTGCAGTCCCTGATCCATGGCATCATGTCAGAAGCCTTTGTGGTACCTTTCTTCATGATCATCTGGTAAGCAAAAACCAAGAGCCAGGTGGACCCCATGAGTATTTCCCAGCAGGGCAAATGGAGGTGAGGGTAGTCAGCTGTCACTGTAACAGAATAACTGAGATAATCAACCCAAAAGGAGAAAGGTTTATTTTGGCTCACGGTTTCAACCCACAGCCTCTTGGCCCTGTTGCTTTGGACCTGTGACAACACATTACATCATGGTGGGAGCATGTTCATCTCATGGTGACCAGGAAGCATAAAGAGAAAGAAGAAGGGGCCAGGGTCCCAATTCCCCTTCATGGCACTCCTCCCCTGGCAACCCAATTTCCTCCCACTATCCCCCACCTCTTAAAGGTTCCCTGACCTCCTCGCAGCACCAAAGGCTGGGAACAAAGCCTTCAGTGCAGGGGCCTTTGGAGAACATTCCAGGTGCAAATGCTAACAGGGTCATCTGCTAATTGTGGCAAGTTAGGGAGCTGCGCTGAGCCTAGTGTTTCCATCTCTGAAATGGTCATAACAGCCACTATTTCAGATGGATATTGAGCAGGATTCAGAAAGATCACACAGCTTAGACACTTTGACCCCATACGTGGCTCATAAAACTCCTAAATATTGCTTGTTCTTATTATTGATAATTACCCAAATCTGTACAGGATGGATTGCTGGGCAGAGAGGACACTGCCAGACAGAGAGCACACACACCACCATTTATAAGCCATGAACAACTACAATTAATAGAATTAATTGGACATGAATTCATCACAGCTACCTATGATGCTGATGGTTTCCTAGTAAAACCTCTCCGTAATGAAAAAAAAAGAAGTTAAAAAAATTTTTCACTTATAAAAGGGTATTCACGAGTCCCTGCTGAATAAGTGAATAAAACGACATGGAGGACCCATGTGGCCAGGCAAGCTGGCATTGCTGTGGTCCAGGAGTTAGCCTGTTCCCCCCACCATCGGTTCTCCCCGTCATGGCCCAGCTGGCAGCCCCTTTATGCTGGGTAGCCGAGCTGACCTCGGTGTCTTTGGGAGCCATTCTTGGCCTTTGGCTCACAGGGGCATCCAGGACTATATCACTGTTGGTACCAGTGATCCCAGGATCTCTTGGGGACCGGCCCGCTTTCTCAGTCCTGCTTGGGGAGATTACACAGGAAACTGCTTCCCCTCATTAAGCGATATTATCTGCTGCTGTTTTCCTGGGGGGGGGGGGGGGCTTGCCTTCCACACCTCGCCTCTCTCCTTAAAGATCAATACTCCAGCCATCCCATGGGAGACTGCAGTTGCCCAGAAGATGGAAGCCGGCTGTTGACAGCATTCAGTTAAAACTGTATTACCCCAGGCTTGCTATCACGGGTTGTACTATATTATTCCCATTTCACAGATGAAGAAACTGAGGCACTGTGGGTTAGCTATAGCCAGCTAATGACACGCAACACTGACCTTCTGGACCACCTCCTTCCCTCTCCCTGCCAGTCTGCAAGTGCTAAGGGGACATCAGCAATTGTCACATTAACTTTTAAAAAGCAAGGGACTTATCACACACTCCGCTGCTTTGGGTGACCTGGTGACCGTCTCCCTTCCCTGCAGCCTCGTCATGTTCTACTTCATCGCCCTGGCCGGAGCCCACAAGCGTGTGGTCGACCAGCTCCGAGAGCAGCTGTCCCTGGTGAGGATGCCCAGGCCTGGGGGGGGGGGGGGCAGCTGGTGACACCGGACGCTGTGGAAAGTGGCATATGTCCTGGGATGGAGGGGCATGGCTGTGGCTCCCAGTCACAGCTTCTTCCCAGAAAACCTCCACAGGCTTTGGGCATTTGATTCACCCACTCCTCCCTGGGACAGATAAGACTGCTAAGTACTTAAATCCTGTAAGTGCTAGGGAGATAAGAAAACCACAGTGTTAGGGGCCATCCCTGCTGTGGTGGGGGAGGAGAGGTCTGTTTAAGAGGGTGACACTAGAACGGAGGTTTGAATGGCAGAGAGCAGATTATGGGAGGATGAGGCTGAGGGGCAGGAGCCAGGTGCAGAAGCAGGGGAAGGGGTTGATCTGGCTGGGGGTTGAGTGATGGTGAGAGGAGAGATGACACCAGCTGATTGTAGCATAGCCTGGGGTTGGAGCGGGGAGTGGTCCAGTAAGAAGTTTGGACTTACTCCAATACTGTGGTGCATGCCTATGGCCCTGGCACTCTGGCAGGCTGAGGCAGGAGGATCGCCAGTTCAAACCCAGCCTAGGCAACTTAGCGAGATCCTGTCTGAAAATTGAAACTCAGTATTAGGCTGAGTATGACGGCCTTGGACTCAGTCCCCAGTACCAAAAATAAAATTAAAAATCAAATTTTAAAAATTTAAAAGGCTGGTGTTGTATCTCAGTGTGAAGGCTCTGGGGTCACCCTCCACTACCAAAAAACAAAAACAAAACAAAAAAATGAAACCGGGGTCTCCTTATGAGTGTGATGGGAAACCACTGGCGCGTGTTAGGCAGGAGGTGGGTGTACACTGGCTGCTGTGTGGACCAGGGGCTGCGGAGGGACCAGGGCCACTGCAGAGAGTCCAGTGGCTGGCCTCCTAGGCCCTGAGGCCTGGAGGTAATTCCTTAGTTAGCCATAGGGGATACGGGTGTCCAGATTTATGAAACATCCCTTTGAACCCATTTCTCTTTTTAGGAAGGTCGGGACAAGCGCTATCTAATCCAGAAACTGACAGAGGCCCAGAGCGATCTGAGGGGCCAGTAGACCGAGCATGGAGGTGCTGCCCTGTTCCTGTGTCTCGTCGGCCTCGTGATGGCCAGCTACGAAGTCCACCTGCATCTTGAGTGGAAATTTAAAAATGTATTTGTTTCCCTGACATTCCTCTGTGGCTGCGGTGGCTATGTTTACATAAGCCGTCTCCCCAGGAGGGCTTTTACTGACTTGAAAAAACAGGTTGAAACCCAGGTCTTTACCTGTAGACCAGTAACTCAATGATAATGCTACCAAAAAAAATTACTCTGCTAGCCATTTTGGGCTTTAAAGTAAAAACCAAAGAATGACCTTTATAATTTTTAAAAGCCTCCTTATGTTGCCTTTCAGAGTCAACCAGAGGCCTTCTGTTCCCAAAGCTGGGTTCGTTCTTTGGAACCTGCTTGGAGTGTCACCTGAAGAGTTTCCCTTAACAAGCAGGGGTCCTCTTGAACGGCTCTAGTGACCTCAAACGAAACCTGATTTTTATTTTTAAAGAGAAATTCTTGAATCATGTCGTCTGGTAAGAGCATGAAGCAGCCCTTCGTGGGACTTTGGCTGCAATAAGAGGGAGAAGGTTGGCCCCTGCCACATGAACAACGGTCCCTCCATCGCTTGATCAGCCCACACAACCTGGAAGACTCTGGCAGGCTGGTCACCTTGACTGCACAGCTTTCTAAGCATTTTGGAGCAGCCCGACTTCCTACTCAGGGGAAATTTTTACCCTCAAGCCTTCAGTTTCTATCTGGCCTTCAGTTCTGAGAACTGGCAGAAGACCCTATACCACCAAAATTCAGGGACAAAGTCTACCTCTCAGTCTTCCAAATGCATTCCCTCTTCCTGTAGCCAGGTCTGATTCTGAAGGACACGTAACCTTGCAGAGCCCGGCTTCAAGGGCTGTGTAGTAGCAGAGCTGTGTGTGATGTGGCTTACACCCAGCCTGTTCAGACCAGCCCCGGACAGCCAGACAGGATGCTGGTTTCTTAAATACTCATTTCCAAAATTTTTATAGGCTGTTTTTTTTTTCCTGTGCTTAAAAGTTTTAAATGCACATGACTTATTTTTTTTTAAACACTGCAAAAGCACATCTCTTCAGACTTCCACTGCAGTTTTAAAAAATGCAATATATCCTACCTCATCCTAGGTATACCCAAACTTGATAACTTATTACCTTTAGTTAGATGCCTAATTTCCTGTTTAATGTAACCCGTTTCCATCTTAATTATCTTCAGAATCTTTGTCAAAGTATGGTACTTCTTCCCTGGACTGTCTGAATTTTCCTTCTATGTTTTTTTCCTTTCAGTAGCTCCAACCCACTCATGGAATTTAAAGTTGGACGCTGCTGGTAAAATCAATTCCCTGTCACCCTCTACCTCCATCTATTACCCAAAAAGGAGTAACTCCGTGTGCTGCGATGCAGCACAGGCTTGCCGTAGCATAGATGACGCTATGGCCATGACCCTCGGTTGACACGTTTGTGTGTGCGCGCGTGCTGAATTAAAAAATACTGCCCCATGGTAAAACTAGTATTGAAATGCGCTAGTCAGCGTATTGTTTTTTAGTGACAGGCTGCTAAGGGAATACCCCTTCCTTGGACGCTGGTGTGTTCTGAAAGCTGGCATAACTTTGGACATCTGCATCGTTTTTCCCAAGTGCAGCTCGCTAACAGATGTGCATGAGAACTACTGATTAAAAATGTCTTGAAGGTTTTAAGCTGTAGTTGTGTTTCCACTTGAGCCCACAGGGGCTTGTTGTCTATAATCAAGTGATCTTGAAAATTGTGATGTTGCTCTGCACCTTCTCCTAAAATTAGGGAGGTGAGCAAGTGTTTCACTCAGTTGCCAGATGAGTGCTTTTAAAATTCCTTTGCTGTGCTGAAGTCAAGTGTATTTGTGTGCTGTAAACTCAAAATACATAGCTATTTCAAATATTCTTCATCCCATTCCCAGAAGAGTGCCATACACATTTAAGCACACACACACACACACACACACACACACACACACACACACACACACACACCCCCAGGTGCATATTGTGAAATATATATTTGAGCATCTTTCCTCAGTAACATTTTGAAGGACTTGCTATGTAAGCAGCTGCTATATTCTTTTTAATGGCTGCACAGCATTCCATTGTGTGATGGGTGCAACCAGGAATGGCTACCTGAGTTTTTGCCTCCTCTTCCCCCTACACAACCACCGGAGGCTGGAATTTGAAGAGGCCCCTGCAGACATTTCTGTTTATTCCCGTTCTGCAGAGACCCTTATTCTTCTTAAAGCAGACTTGCAGGTTCTTGTAAAATGGCAAGTTTTTGATCTGCCTCAGCTGTTAGGTTCGCAAAGTGGATTTCTGCAGCGCCAAAATGGGGTTGCAGCTGCCCACTTGTGTTAAGTATTGGAGAACAAAGGAATTCATGCTGCTGGGGTGGTACTGTGAGGTCAGCTTTTGGGAACCTAGAACGTTGGACTGCATCTTGTTGACGTAGTGTGTGGCTTGTCATAGAGTTTAGTGTACTTCCTGCCCTCTGTGTGCAATGTGCTTGACGCATGAAATGGCTTGCCAGCTGCTTACTGAACAATTTTGTACAAATGTCGCCTCTCTGAGGTGAAGATCCCTTAGCTTCCAAATAGAAGAACACATAAATTTGCTTTTATATTTGAAGATTGAATTAGGGAAGAGTATGCCTTTTCTTCTTAAAATTTGTTTTCACATGAAAAAAATTCTTATTTACCATAGAAAATATGGAGGACATTGAAAGCTGCAGAGAAATGCATTAAAATCTCTCACAAGTACCATGTATGTACATCCACTGTTAATACTGGCAAAAAATGCTTTTAAAATACAAAGTATAAGCCAGGTGTGGTGACAACAGTCTGAGAGGCTGAGGCAGTAAGATCTCAAGTTCAAGACCAGCGTGGGGAACTTAGTTACTTAACATGTCCCTGTCTAAAAAAAAAAAAAAAAAAAAAAGAGGAGACAGAACTGGGGATCAGGGTATGTAGTTCAGTGCAGAGGCAATCCCCGTTACTCCTTTTTTAGGCAAAAAAGATGGTAAAAAAGCACATCTTCATTTATCTTTCACTCAAGTGTTTTATGTTAGCAAAAGTTTCTAATAAACATTTCAGTGGGCTACACAACAGCACTCAGATTAACCCACTTTTAACATTCCCTTGTAACACTTTCAAATTTTCAATAAGGCAGAAGCATTTTTTTTTTGCTAACTCACTAGGGAGCCCATGGTAGCCTTGGACTTATAGCAGTCCTCCTGCCCCAGCCTCCTGAGTGATGGGATTACAGGCGCATGCCACCATGCCCAGCTTATGTGGAGCTGGGTTCTGGGGAATCAAACTTGGGTACTTAGCACTTAACAGGCAAGCACTTTAACCGCTGAGCCATTCCTGCAGCCCCACATTAAAACTTTTGAGAGTCAGATATGCTTTTTATTTTATTTTTGTGGTGCTCTACCACTGAGCTACACCTCCAACCTGAGAGCTGGACTTATATTCTCAAAATTTTTACATAAGAATGTTACAGCACTATTGTGGTTTGGGTCTGGAGCGTCCCCCAAAAGCCTCAAGTACCTTTTGGATACTGGATACTGCTCGGAGGTGGGACCTGGATGGAAGGGAGGAAGGGGCAAATGCTTGGTACTTGACCTGCCAGGAGGGATATGTGCTAGCCCCACCTTCCTCACCACACACGGCTCTGCTAGGCCATATCTTGAGCTCTGTCCTCTACTCCAGCCCCACCATGTGGTTCCACCACTTCCAGCACCCATGATCATTTCCAGAACCTTGACTTTCTAAAACTGTGATCTAAAATAAATCTTTCCTCCTTAAAGTTGTGGATATCAGGTATTCTGTCTCCTCAACAAGAAAGTAACTAAGACAAGCACCTTCACTGTCACTATATATGAGGTTTTTAGTTTATCATAATTTAAAATTATTATAGTGTGTAAATTTGAACACTGTAGGGTTATATACAACTACCAACTTAAATTATGTTCAGTAACAGTGTATCTTAAAATGTTTATGGTGAAGTTGGGAAACGCATATAACTTGGCCAAAGGTGTACATTGAAAGCTGTCATCTCAAAGTTATACCTTCTGATATTGTTTTGTTGTCTTTCCACATACATATCTTTTTTTCTGCTTTCATATGCATACATTACTCATTTGAAAAATTACTTTCTGTTGGGCAGATCACTAGAAATAGGACAATATTAATGAATATGCTTTTTAAAAAATTCCCTGCATTAGGGATTGAATCCAGTGTCTTCCCATGGAAACATATCCCTAGTCCTTTTTAAATTTTCAGTTACTAACTAAAAGCTTAAGCTTAACTAAAAACAATTTAGTTACTAAATCACCCAGGCTGGGCTCAAACTTGTGATCCTCCTGCCCCAGCCTCCCAGAGTATTAGGAATACAGACTGCGCCACCACTCCCCATTAACCCTTCCCTCCCTCCCTCCCTCCCTCCCTACCGTCCTTCCTTCCTGGTCTCTGTAGCCCAGTTGCAGCCCAGCAGATTGGCCTTGGACTCCCAGCAATCCTCCTGCCCCTGCCTCCTGAGTGCTGGGGTTACAAGCGTGTATCACCATATCCGCCTGTGGAATTGAATACAGGGCCTTAGCATTTGCTAGGAAAGCCCTTTAACCGTTGTGCCATTCCTCCAGCCCCTGACATGCACTTTAAAAAGTATATGTTGCTAAATTTCCCCTCTGCTCTAAAAATAAAAAATAATTTGTAACAATAAACAAAAAATACAGTAGAATAATACGGGAACAAAGAAAATGCAAAAGTCGAGAAAAAAGACTTAGAAGTCCCAAGTCAGCTATCAGCTTACTGATAATTATTGATTCTGTAGGGAATTTACTTTCAGTATGTAACTTACGCGGTTTTTAAGTGGGTATCGGATACGTTAAAAATCTCCCTCCACACAGGTGAGGCAGAAAATACACATTCTCTGCCAACGCTTGGTCCTCTTTCTTAGGAATTTGGGTGAAAATACTTGATCTCGGGAGGATTTTTGAAAAAGCTATTTAGCATTCTGTCTCGATAGTAACGCAAGGGCTTTACCTTGTGATTGATAGATACTACATCCAATAGTACACGTCCGTTTGTAATTACTTAACATTTTCGACCAATAGAAAGGGAGCGTGGGCCTAGGGGCGTTTCCAGTGGTGCCACAGCGATCAACGTTTCCCTTACGTCTCTTTTTCGTCATCAGCCTGCGCCAAGAGCACGATTGGCCCGCCGTGCCCAGGAGTAGTTGCCGTCTTGTCCCGCGATGAATTGCGCTGGGGTGACGGCAGCTCCTACTCTATGGCGGCTGTGCACACGGCCCCCGTGGCCCCTGTCAGGTAAAATGGAGCGCGTAGTCAGAATCCTGCGTTTTGAGTCTGGGAATTTTCGCTGGCGGCTTGGGTCAGAAAGGTCAGAGCGAGACGCTTGTTTACGTCACACGCGTGCGACAGAGCGTGACGTAAGCCCCAGGGGAGGGCTCGTAGTACTTGGAAGTGAAGGGGGCGGGTTTCGGGCGGGGCGTCCAGTTTGAGGAGTTCCTTGAAGATCTAAGTGATGACGTAATAGCTTATCTCTCCTTGGCGTCCCTGCATTGTAGTGGGCGTTTGGAGGGAGAGACATGGGTTTGGATTATGGCTGCCTCAGAAAATTGTGAAATCGATTTGGTACCCAGATCTTTGTGTGCCTCCTTCAAGAGTTTTACCGTATAAAGCCTTGGGCTTTTGATTCTTTGTGTGTGAGTGTGTGTGTTTGTGTTAGGTATATATGTGACCCATTTAAAAATTAATTTCGCAAAGCTAAGTCTATATGGTAAAGTGAAAGCCAGTAATGAGTACCCTAAATGGGTGAGTAATCATAAAAATACTGAAAGGAAAAAAATTTATAAAATTGTATTAGATAGTGTTACCTACCAAGGCTTGAGCCCAGGACCATCTTTCTGTTAGAGAAAGGTAGGTCCTGGGTGTGGTGGTGCAGGTGTGTAATCCCAACATTCTGGGAGGCAGAGGCAGGAGAATTGCAAGTTTGAGTCTCAAAATCAAAAATCAGAATAAGAGCTGGGGATGTAACCTAATGTGAAGAAGGCCCTGGGTTCCAACAGTGAAAACAAAAAGGTGGAGATTAGTGGATATTAAGAAAGAATTTGAAATGTATCAGCTGTAAACGATGAATCAAAGATTAGAAGTACATGAGCGTATGTAATGCATATCCGTAACTCAGTCTGTCCATGAGCCACATAAACTCTTCTTGGTACCTCTCTTGGCATGTTTCATGCATTGGAAAAAACATGCACTTAGTACATATGAGAGCTCCTAGCACTGGCCTCGGTTTTGTTTGAAAACATATAACTCAACATTCAAAACTCAGGGTTGTTAATACTCCGCTGCTGAGTCAATGAGCATAACAATAAAAATCATTCACTTTTATTTATAAAGTTGGTTCTTGTATCTCATTTTATCCTTATAAATCAGAAAAGTTTTATGATTATTTTCCCTTTAAAAAGAAACAGCTTGCTAAGGAATTTCCCATGTAAAGAATATCTATTGTGTCTTGTCGAAGATCCATGTTAGAAATTGGACACGCTTTTTTTCGTGTTTAATTGTGCACAGTCCTTTTGCAGTGAAAATTATTCCTACCTGCAAGTCCAGGGACATGAATTTTCTAACATGAGGTCTGTGCTTGTCTGTGGCCTAGCCCATGGCCACGAAGTTGCGTCAGTGAGATGGCAAAAAAAGGTAGAAGTATAAAATATTGTGATTTTCCAGCCCTTCATTTCAACCGTCAAAAAATTATTTATTTAGTTCCTGAGTCTAGAAGTGTGATGTCTTACAAGGGAACCATTCAGCATATTTTTAATTCAAACATTAGTCTGCCTTTACTCATTAAATGCCAGCTGTACGTTTTAATCCATTCTATGTTCTCAGTCCCTTGCTACTTCTCAATGAGTAGTTTTTTTTTAACATAATAGGTTGTTTCTTTTCCTCATTAACATGTATTTGGCTGATGTTAACAGTACAAGAATAAACAAGCAAGATTATTTTTAGAACTAGACCACCTCAGTAACTCCCATTTCTACAAGATCAGTCTACTGGAAGACCCAGCTCTTGGACTTGGAGGTAAACACTTTTGATGGGCCACCTTTACCTTGCCCAAGGTTCATCATGTTCTCCACATAAAGCATGACCACAGATCTCAGTGACCCACTGTCTGATGCCATAGTCCTGATTGGGTCATTACGTTTAGCAGAACTTGGACTCTGATTCTTAATGTCTGGTTCCTGGACTTCACCCAGTTTTTTGGTCAAATGTGCTCAGTGAGATAGAAGCAAGTCACAGTGAGGATTGGGCCAGCGCTGGGTCATGATGCTTCAGAACCCCAGATTTCCAGATCTTCTTACATTTCAATAATGCCAGAAACCCAGACCTTTACATAAATCCATGTCTGCTTAAACATTGCAGTCTGACAGAGTATACTGATGTGCAGGCATATCCAGCCCTCAAAAATTCATTTTGACACTTGGTTCTAAAAGACTCTTAGAACTAATAAATTTAGCAAAGTGACAGGTTGCAAAATCAGTCCACGAAAAATCAGTAGTGCCTGCATGCCAACAAGGAAATCACTGATAAAGAAATCAGAAAAGCAATCTCATTCACAATAACTTAAACAAAATTACTTAGAAATGAATCAACCAAGAAAGTGAAAGACCTTTGTAAGGAAAGCTACAGAAAATGAATAGATATCCTTATTCCTACATAGGCAGATCCAATACTGACAAAATGGTCATACTACCAAAAAGGATATATAGACTCAAAATTGGCAGTTCCAATCAAAATTCCAGCAATACTCTTCTAGAACTAGAAAAAACAATCATAAAATTTATGTGGAACCAGAGAGGTGCAGGCTACCCAAAGCTATCCTGAGCAGCAAGAACAAAGCAGGAGGTGTAACAATTCCAGATTTCAAGTTGTATTACAAAGCAACAGTGATTTAAGAAAAAAAAGTTTGGTACTGGCATAGAAACAGATGTGTGGACCAGTGGGACAGAACTGAAGATGCAGAAACAGAAACACCCAGGCACCTTCAGCCTGACCTTCAGCAAAGAGTCCTAGAGTATAACACTGGAGAAAAGAAAGTAACAAATAGTGTTTAGAAAACTGATTATCCACATGCAGAATAATGAATCTAGACCTGCGTCTTTTGCCCTGTATGGAAATCAAATCAAAATGGATCAAAGGCATGGATACTAAAACAGAAACACTGAATCCGCTGGAAGGTAAGATAGTTAAAATCCTTGAAGAGGAAAGGACTCCCTGAACAGATCATCAGTTGTGTAAAAATTAACACTAAGAATCAACAAATGGTATTATATCAAATTAGAAAGTGTCTGCACAGCAATGTAAACAATCAGCAGGTGAAAAGAAGCTTGCAGAAGGGGATTTTTTTTTGCCAATGACTACTTGGATAGAGGACTCATACTTAGAATATATAAAGAACTGAAAACAGTTCGACCTTCCAATAAAAGACCCAATCAAATATGGGCCATTGAAATGAATAGGCACTTCTCAAAAATATAAATGGCTAATAAGTACATGAAAAAAATTTTACTCATCTTTGGCCATTAGAGAAGTGCAAACCAAGATAACCATGAAATCCACCTGACCCTAGTAAGAATGGCTGTCATCAGGAACTCAAAAAACAACAAAAACTGGACAGATTGCTCATGGGACTGTTAACTAGTATAACCATTATGGAAATTGGTATGGAGATTTCTCAAAAGAAAAAGTAACTAAGTAGGAATTGTTTCAGATATGCCTTTTCTGGGTATCCTGAAAGAGTTAAAAGTCTTCATATTACAGTACTACATGCATACCCATGTTTATAGCAGCATTACTCATAATTAAATATTGGAATTAGTCTATCTGACTGTCAACAGATGAATGGATAAAGAGATTGTGGTATAGATACCCAAGAGAGTACTTCTGTGCCATAAGTAAGGATAAGTTTGAGTCATTTGTAGGAAAAGATGCATCTTGAGACCATTATGCTAAGTCAATAAATCAGACACAGATGGTTAAATATTGCCTGATGGTGTCTCTTGTATGAGAACCCCAAAATATAAGTAGTTTAAAGAGCATAATAGAAGAGAGATAAGAAACAGGGAGGTAGACTTTGTGGGGCTGGGAACGGGATCTTGGGAAGTGGGGGAATGGAATGTAGAGGAAGTAAAAATGGTTGAGGTGTGATATATATACACACCCGTGCCTCGAGTCAAATGTGGTTATTATGTGTCAAAAATATTACTAATAAAAATATTAACTGTATTATCATTTGTATCTAGAATGTCCCCCAAAGCCTCGTGTTTTGCATGTTGTAATTATCTGTGGATTTCATGTGCTGTTGGGAGGTGGAGCCTGGTTGGCAGGGGCAGATCCCTGGGGCTTGATCTGGAAGGATCTCTGGTGGCCCCGCCCTTCCTCTCACTCTGCTTCCTGGCTGCCGTGCGGTGAGCAGCTTTTCTTCCACCTGGGCCTCCACGGCCTCTGCCATAGCCAGCTGCCCATGCACGGACTGCGCCTTCTGAGTCCTTAATTTGTGGATGTCAGGTGTTCTGTCCCAGCAACAAAAACAGTAACTAAGACACTATGAGGAAAAAAGATAACTGTTGCTTTGGTCTGAAGAAGAAAACAGTTCAATTTTTTCTGAGAGTAACAGAGAATTAACACTTGTTTTGCAGCTTATGGAAAAAGAATCAATGCCAGATGTTGCAGTTCGGGAATGGCCTTAGACAACATCAATCGGGCACTTGTGGATCGAATCATCCGGGTGGATCATGCAGGTGAATATGGAGCAAACCGTATCTATGCAGGACAGATGGCGGTCCTGGGCCGGACGAGTGTCGGGCCAGTCATTCAGGTGGGTACTTCTTTATTTTTCTAACCTGGCCTCTCTCTGAAGGCTGTCATAATCACATTACATCATGCATTCCTGAGGGAGGCGCTCTTGTCCCCAAGAAAGCAAGCATTGGTTCTTAAGGGGGCCATAGCAAGCAGAAGACATTATTAATACGTCCGTGATATTAAGATTTCATGGCAGGGGCAGATGACAATGAAAGAAAGGTTGAGATTTACTTAGAGTAAGTGAAAGCAAGGTGGGCTGGGAGGTTGTAGTCCTGCCCTGAGAGCCCTGGTGGAGATCTGTGGACTGAGCGGTGGTGGCAGGGCTTGAGTTTGTCATCACCGCATCTGGCTTCACACCCCAGCTCTCTTACTGCCTTCCTGTGTGGCCTTGAGAAAGTCACCTGATCCCTCTGGGTCTTCACTTTTGTGTGACATGGCCTGGTAACACCTGCCACATTGAGTTAGTGTGGGGAACATATGACCTTAAGTAGAGTAACTGGTACCATGCCTGACACGAGAGAGACGCGTAAGTGCGGTCTGCGAGGGGTTAGATCCCCACAGGATTCCCTGCAGGTGCCCAGATTCCCAGGTGTTGAAGTCCTTTGCATAAAATTGCACGATATTTGCATACAACCTACGCTATCCCCCATACTTTAAGTCATCCCTAGATTACTTAGAATGCTCAGTACAATGCAAGGCTCTAAATAGTTGTTTTGCTGTATTGTTTACAAGAAAAAATATGTACAAATTCAGTGCAATTTTTTTCTGATTATTTTCAATCTGCAGTTGGTCAAACCTGCAGATTCAGAACCGGTAGTCCCGGCTCGCTGCCCATACATGTTGCCTGCTGAGTCCTTGATCCACATAGGATGTGACAAGGGGATGGTAGGAGTCTTTCACAAGGTGGTTGTGTGGATTGAACAAGTTGCTGGTGTGTGGCAAGGGGTGGTGGAAAGGCATGGTGGATGTTTAAGAAGTCATTACTAAAAGACACGTTGCCAAGAACAGCGGGATGGGTGTGTTTGATGGGAGTTTTCAGGCACTTTGATGGGGGCTAGGGGCAGTGTCTTTGACCATACATGAAAACATTAACCATTCATTACAGTTTTGGATCACACATCATAAATCCACTTGATGGTACCTGGTGCCTACAAGTGACACCTGAGTGTTGGCTGCTGTCATCATTCTCCCTCTTCCCTTTGATAAACATGATACTCATGTTCTAGAGGCCTCGAAGGGAAGGAAATACACACTGTTAGTATTCTTTCCCACCCCTTCCGCTAAGTTGAAATAAGCTGAACATTTCCTTGCGTCTGTGTGTGGCCCTTGTCACTGAGGAGACACATGTGACTTTGGGGGACTTCTGCTGGAGTCACGGGTATGACTCCATACCTAGAATTAAGATCACAGGCTTGGCTATCTTTGGGCCACTTTCTTTGTGTCGGACGTTCTTTCTAACCTGATGTGTTACAGGAAGGAGGGTCGTCATAGCCCTCACTGCCTTCCCTGTTTGTTTTGCTTCCATGGAGGACCCTGTCAGCTCCTCAGGATATGGCAGCAGGCCTCAAAATGTTTTTTCCTATATTTATGCTTTTTACAGAAAATGTGGGATCAAGAAAAGGACCATTTGAAAAAGTTCAATGAGTTGGTGGTTGCATTCAGGGTGCGGCCGACGATTCTGATGCCCCTTTGGAACGTGCTGGGCTTTGCGCTGGGTATGTGTCTGCATGGAAGTGCTGCTGTGAGTGCAGGTGTCCAGGGTGCTGGGTCGTTGTGGTGCCCCGGCTTCAGCCCTTATCATGTCCTTGTATGGCTTACTTAATTTACCTTGTATTTTCTTTTGGTTAAACTTTTTTCCCTCTTTTTCTCTGTGTCCTTTTTTTCTTTTGCTTAATCTTCAAGATAAGTTTAGTACCATTATAAAGAGAAAGCACAATAAACATAACACAAGGAACAAGCTAGTATATAATTCAGTTGCACCCTATACTTCTCCCTGACAGATCCTAAAGCTGAAATCTGCTGGAGCTTTTATGTATTTTATATTTATTAGACAGGATCTCCAGTTCTATAGTCCAGGCTGGTCATGAACCCACTATGAAGCCCAAGATGGCCTATAATTCACAGCAGTCCTCCTGCGTGCTGGGATACAGGCTTGTGCCACCATAACTATTATGTGGTGCTAAGGAATCGAACCTGAGCCTTTGTATTTTGTAGGCATATTTTGTAGGCAAGTGCTCTAATCATTGAGCTACGGGCCCAGCACCTGCTGCTGGAGCTTTTAAAAAGGGAGGAGAGGGAAGAGCAAATGGTTTAGAAAAAGACATAGTTTAAGTGCAGGTTTCTCTTGGCCATTTCAGAAGATTAAGAATTCACTGAGAGAGAGGAGCTCTCTGCCTGTGTGGGATACAGGGTTTAACTGACCTGGTGCCACCTGTGATGCTGTTTTCTCAGCCCTGGGTAACCTTGACCCCTGCTCCCCCCCCCCCCCCCCCCCCCCCCC